>CAVNYN010223332.1:0-16021 GCA_963692815.1 Nyctanthes arbor-tristis | reverse complement strand
TTAATAATTTTCATTTATATATTACTGTTCCGCATGTTTTCACTCAAAGAAGATATTAAATTGTTAATAATTGTTTGTCTGCAGCGTTTCTAAATTTATAAATATACGAAAATTAGATTTATGAAAGTAATAAATAATTAATTTAATTAATGTTATAATTTCTCTGTCCGGTTGAATAAAGTCTCCTTGTGTAGATGTTTTGTATATATATCGAACCCCATTAATTCGTGTTGATGATGTATATTTATTCTCAAAGTCTACGTCTTCAAAATCCTATCCAACTAGCCAGTGGTAAAAACCGTGCACCTTAAAGAAAAAATATTTTTTAAATGTTTTTTCAATATTAAAAGGGAAATATCAAGAAGGGAAATTGAACCCACTAAGAACACAATTAATATGGGGAAAAAATCCCCCCACAAACTCAAATAATGTATACAATTTGGGGGCTAAAATGCTATTTTGAGGGGGAGAGTAAATGCGGGGCTAGACTCCCCCCTTACATTGAGCTAGTCCCACAAACATATTTCATCCAATTAAATAACACTACATGTCAAATTTCCTCCTCCCCTTCCGCACCCCGCAAATAAAGTTTTTTCTTACATATTATTTGAAAATAGTTTATTACAATTTAATTTTTTTCTCTTAACATTTTTCCCTTACATTAATCTGACTTTAAGGTGTGAAGAACTCACTAAGATGCTAATGCCACTAGACCACTTGAGTGACACGGCAAAAAAACAAAATTAATTGGTCGAAGTTAAAATTGGAACAAAAATCCCTCAAGAACCAGCGCGGCCACTGGCGGATGGAGGGGGGCTATGGTGCGCGTGGCCCGTAAATTGGAAAAAAATTTTTACCTTTGTGAAAAAGAAAAATTATATTATATAAAGAATTTAATTGTGCGTATTATATGACTCACCATTTTAATAATATCGGGCTCCACCAATGAGCGCGGCTGCCTAACGTAAATGTGTGCTGAGGTGCTTTTACTTTGGTTGCTCTCTAAAATCCCGATCCAATATCAGACGAGCGATTTTTTGCTCTATACTTTTCCCTCTGCCTATTTGTTGCCAGGTTTTGGCCCCTTTTCTTGATCAAGTTAGTGGCTCGCGTGGCCACTAACTCCAATTTTACTTTTCTTTTTTTCTTTTTCATTATTTAAATTGCATTTTAATTCCTCAGCTTCCAATTAACTCCCATTTCAATCATCCATCTTATGTATTGTAACATCATGTGAAATTTCAAAAACACTATAATGACATTTTTGGGATAATAATTGAATCACTTTTGAATAATACTTAACTATAAGCAATCGATTAGTGAATTTTGTAAATGAATGATTAATGGTAGCATTTTATAACGGTTTGAGGACTTTTTGAGTTACCTTGACAAGGATAATATAAATGCTTGAATAAGTATTGACTATTTCTATCGGTTAGTAGTGATTGACAAAAGAGTAAATAAGTTTAATCGATAGTGAGTTCGGAGTAAAAGAATGATAGTATAATTGGAAACATAAGAACTTAATTATAGAGTACACTAAGTTGAGGGGTTATGAAACAATAAGTGAAAATATCTAAGGACACTTATACACTTAGACAATTCCTCACATGAATTAAATTGGTGACCACTTGGCATTCTTATTGGCAAGAATTCTCTTTGGCTCCCAATTGAACTTATTTTTATTGGCCACTTATAAATTATTTAGGGACAATTAGAGGTTTTTTCATTGGTGGAATCCAAGGACTTTTAGAAAATGAGTAGGAAAATTCGTCTATAAATTAGACAAGACTTTGAACACCTTCAAAAGACCTCTAAAAACATTATCTTGATCTCTCAAATAACCCCTCTTCATATACATATTAAATCCTTACTTAAGAAGCTACTTTGCTTGAGGAAAATACAAGGATTTGAAAGTATCTTTTCATCCACAAGCATTCAATAAGCTTTCAAGAAGCAAGAGTAAGGAGAGTAATTAATGTTTGGATTCTACTAGTATGCATCTGTTTTAAAAGAAAAATATTTGTTTTGATGGCATATTATAACAATGAATGGCATGTTTTCTTGTACATCAATCACTAGTATTGCCCTACCCGTTTTGTATTGATGATACCTTGAATTGTTCTAACACTACGACTTATCTAATGATCCAGGGATAAGGAGGACTAGTATGGTGCTTGATTTGAATTGTTAATGTTAATTGACTTTCTGAAACTTCGGTAAGAGTCAACCAGGGTTAATTGTGGATCCACTTATTATTGAATTGCTATGGCCAAACTTGGCATTGGAAAGGCATTAACGCTCTACGGGTAGTAGGTAATTCTAGTGCCTGTGGCCCTAAAATGCATGTAAAAAAGTTTATGCATATTTATGCTTCTTGAATTGGTGAAAGGAATGATTTTCTTATAACTTTGTAGCAACTTAGATATTGTGTTACTCACGGGGTACCTTGTGCTCATTTAGTATTTAATTACTTTTTTGGGTAAATGATCAATAGAAAAGTATATGAACACCAAGTCAAATATTGGAGGATGTCACCCGACCAAAGTGAGATTATGTATATAGTAGAAAAGGATCTTTGGGCCTATTATGAAGAAGTTTCATTATTCCTTATGTATTTCTGAACAACATATGAATTTAGTGTCTTTCGTGCATACACTCACACACTCCTCCATTATAACAAAATTTGGAATGACAAGCCCTTGCTCCTCACTTAATGTAATAGCTTTGTAGGAAAGTGAAAGTAGTAAAATAAATATATGTATGGATATATATCTAAATAAAGAAAAGCATAGCATATAATGTGATGGTGTAAGAAAACTTTTGTTTAATATTGAGGGCCTCATTTTCCATGTAGAGGATTCCCAATCCTTTGTTAGGTTAGTTAAGCAATAAAATGGTTCTATGTAGTTGATCATATATACTTGCTTTGGTATTTGACTTAAAAACATTCATGAGTTATGTGGCCAAGTTAATCAATTCAAGTTTCACGAATGCCAAAGAATTTAGTAAATATTTTCTAACATAACTCTAATACAAGGAGGGAAAATTAAAAGAAATATCTCCATGAGTTTTATAAAAATTTAAAAACTAATTGAATTAGCGCGTCACGTTCCTTGTTAGCACTTTAACGATTTTGAAATGACAAAAGTTTCTGCTATCATGTAAAGAAACCACTTATTTACTTATGAAAAAATAACGAGGGCGTGACATGTATTCTCGCAAAACAATCCTTGAACCTCTAACTCTCACAAATTGAGTCCCTTTTCCATTCTTTCTCCATTAATTGCCTCGATTCGGATTCAGCTCTACGGATGCCAAAAGTTAAAAAAATAAATACATAAATACTTAATAATAAAACTACCAATTCACACAGATGGTGGTCAAGATAGTCGCATAAATTGCACTTACATCTTTTTTTTTTTATTTTATTTATACTGGGGATAAGGAGAGGGGCAAGTTGGGACTCGAAACCGGGTAAGGTCCGGGAAGGGGTAAACCTTTTCGACCGGGATCCCCCTCGGCGCCCACTTATATCTTTTATGTATAAAAGAACTGTAATTGGAATCATTATTATATAATGTTTAGATTCTACTTATATAACTACAGTCGGTCTATAAATTAAAAATATCTATCTGCATGGCTATGAGATGGCATAATTTGCTGCGAACCCAAAAATTTATTCGGGCAATTTGCCTAATAATAACTTTTGTCTCAAATCAACTACTTCTTACGCCCTAATTGTGCCTGTAGATGATGGTGTGAATTTCCCAATAGGAAAGCCCTAGTGTCCATCGTCTTGGAGATGTAACCATTCCCTTCCATTTTGGCACAAGGTAGGCTAGCTATTGCCATAATACTTTGTTCTCGCTTGCAATCACACCCCCATTATAGTCCTCTCAAATTTTTTTACGTAATATACTACACATAAATTTCACGAGCATATCCCTAGATGGCCAGTTGAGCGTCTTATAATTCATCAGAAAAAGCTGTTATAAGAAATTTGAAATCTAAAGGTAGTTCTTTGGATAATTTTCCCAATTTTAGTCTGTTAATTTGCAATTATTTTAGGAATCAAGATAGTTTTTAAGCTGTCGCATGACGAGACATTATTAGTCTGTTATTTATCTTTTTGATAAGTGGGTACCATGGCTCGTGGGCATGTCAAAAGCTACGCTATGCATGTTGTTTCATTGGATTTTAAGGCACAAAAAGTTTGTATTATATTTGACAAGGCTGCCGAGCAACTGATTGTTCATTTGGTAAGGTAAAAACTGGGGACGGATTTAAAGGGATCTTAAAAAATACTTTAAAAAAAAAGGCTACTATCGTGGCGTATTTTATTCATTCATAAAATAGAAAGGAGAAATACAAACTCAGAAAGATTTAAAGGGATGTGATGCTCTAGAAATCAAGCCACGGGGAAAAAAGAAAAAAAAATCGTATTTACTAAATATTATATATTGCAATTCCTACTTAAAAGGGAAAAAAGTTAGGTCTAACATGCTATGAGATACTAATAAATGGGTCATTTAATTAGTATTAGTATGCTTTTAGACTTTGATAACAACGTATGACAGGATGATCCTGCCATGTGCATACGTGATGAGAGATTATTAGAGAAATTTATACAGAGTGAGCCCTTTGTATGTGGGTCTATATAATTATCTCAATAATCTCTCGTCATGTGTACGTATAGTAGGAAATCAGGACTGAATATTAGTAGAACAAGTAAGAAAATATAATGACCAAGAAAATTATAAAAACATCATGACTAGCGGGAAGAATTATATTCTAACGATGTACGTGCGAATAAAATGTGCTAAGCCATCTTTCTCTTCTCTTCACAAAGACATCTAATTAGGCCCTGCAGTACAAAGTTCACAGAATTGGGCACAAAGCTACTACATAGTTGAGAGATCGGAAGACTCAACTCTTGAAATTCTTCGAAATTCACTTGAACTTATTGCCTAGAATATCTATCTATTATTATTCTTATTCTTATATCTATTAAAGTGAAATTTTCTAAAGAGTGCTTATCTCTTTCCTTACAAAGTGGAACACATGTAGTCAAGTGGTAGTTTTCATTCCGTAAAGAGAGAGATGAGCTCCTTATAGTTGGACTGTTATTAGAGCAGTTGAGCTTAGACGGGTCCTATTTATATTTTCCTGCTCAAACGCTATCCTTTTGCTTTCTATCACTATGTTTGGTAACCATTTAAAAACACTTTGAATTTATTAACCAATTTAAATTTTAATTTTTAGACATATGGCAACACCACATTTAACCACATATTTTATTTGACTTAAATTCTTACATAATTTTAATTATTACCTTCACATGACACAATTAAATCTCAACATTTATATAAAATTTGAAATTTAAACTCATTTATAAATCTACTAATTTATAAATGGTTACCAACCTATTTTTTGCTACGTTAAGGTTTTTCAGTTAATTGTTTAATTAATCAATGCATTGGGAACATTAAACTAGGCTTTTACTTTTTACAGTGCTTTCAAGTCGAAATTTATTAAAGAGATAGATAAGACTCCTATTAAGGAGATAAATGACGTATATGGATGAAATCTAACAAAAGCGACCCATGTTGGTAGGGCTCAAGCGGCCCTTTTTATTAAATTTCTACCACGTAAACTATAAAACTCTTTAATAAGAGATAGATAAGGCTTTATAGCTGGATTGCTTTCAAGGCTGGTGGCTTCTCCATTCCTAAAGTTCCGATCTATCTGCCTCTCTCTCTCTATTTTCTTTATCAGACTTTTTTTTCTTCTCTCGATCCCATCTTCTTTATTGAAGCCAGGTTTGGAGCGTTCAGGAATGTGGAAATGGCTCAAAATATATCGAAATCTGGACGATACCAGAATGGTGTTCAATTGAGATCGGAATGGTGGAAAATTTTCTGGGTCTGTCAATGAGGTGTTCAATTGAGATCGGAAGAGCGTCAAAGTTAGTGTTTTTCAATTGAATTCGATTTAGGGCTTTTGTTGTTGAATTCGGCCCCTTCCATATTTCACCCGTGACGTTTTTTCTTCCGGCGATGAGTGCTGTTTTCCCTCTCCAGCATTGACGATCTTGTTTAGCATTGATGTTCCACCCCTCTACTGTTCTTCTCCGGCATTGATGTCCTCTCTCTCCGTTTGATTGTACGCATATACTTATGCCTTATTTTTTTCATTGTGGAGTAATTGTCGAATTTCACACTAATTGCAAGTCTAGGAAAATTCAGTCGTTCTGTAAAAGGCTGAAAGCAATTTCGGGTGTTTACCCCTTTTTTTACTGTTCAGCGATTTGCAGATAACATTCCATATATGTATAGTTGAGTTGTGAATATGTGCTCTAATCATGGCTTTCTCAGTGGTTTTGTATCACGGATGTCGTCAATCAGTTTTCTTCACTTTTGCTATGCGAAAATTTTCATATTGGTTTGATGGAAATTGATCTCAATTCACTTTTCTTGATGGGGTTTTATTTGATGATGTTATTTAAAAGGAATGCGAATTCGTACTTACTTCACTGGTGAAATAGGGAAGGCGTGTGATAGTTGAATTCCATTATGTGTTTCTATAGAACTATTGCTATTTTATTTACTTTGCTGCATGTATAGTTGACTCTATGATTTGCTGGGATTAGGGCTTACTTTCTCATCTTTTGTTGTTTGTAGACTTCATCGGTCAAGTAGAATTCTCTATTTATTGCACATTTTGATTTATCCAAGGTCGGGATGTCTAAAACTATTTATCTTTGTTTCTATGTGATGTGCATTAAGTTTCTTCCAGGTAATATACATAGAGAAACTTGATTCTCTTTGAGAATATATATTTCTTTGAAGTTTACATTGTTAATTACTTAATTATTTTCTTTTCTGAATTTTGCCCAATTTACTATTGTTGTGATAAGTAAAGATCCTAGAAAATTGAAGTATTATGGAGAGTTTATAGATACGTACACATAGAGCTATAAGAGTTTATAAATTCTATCAGGCACTAGTGTTTGGCATGGAAATCAAGTAGATAATCTTTGGGTATTTATTTTCCTTTCTTGGTGATTGAAGGGAGTGGGATTTTAGCACCTTTTGTTCAATTAAGATGTAGGAAATTATTTGTTTGCCGGATGAGCTAAGGCAACTGGATTTTTGTGGCATGCGTATTCCTATAGGAACAATTAGAAAATAGTTGCAAATTTGAATGTGATGGATTCAATGGGAGGAGTTCATTCATTTCATCTGGCATTGCTTCAAAATACTTTCAAAATACTACACTTTTTCAATTGTTTTTGCTTTTTCTAGAACCTTTCTAATTTAACATTCCCTTTTTTGATGATCTCATGGCATTGAAAGAACTCAAGAAATACTCTATTGAACATAAATAGTTGCCTTTTCTCTGTTGACTTTAAGGAAGAAAAGTAATTAATTTTAGTTGAAAAATCTTGCTCTAAGTCAATCGGTTTTGAACAGAGACTGTTTAGTTTTGTTCAATATAGAGACTTGAGATGGCTGTCCAAGTTTATATTGTTAAAGAAAATAGAAAATGAATAGAACATATTAAAAATTGAAGTGGGATAGTGAATTAAATTTAATTCTAGGAAAAATCTGGACTGTTTTGTTTCTTATCTTTAACCTAATTGGGTTGAATTCAATGTTCAACAAGTAGGATTAGGTCTATAGCTTTCAAGTAAATCTTGTCTGACGAAAATGATGCTAATATGATGAAGGTGATGCTGAAAATAGAAAACCATATAAAATTGATGTAATTGTAAATTCATTACATTGAGAAATAAATTGGATGTGTTTTATGCCAATCTGAATACCCACATTCTTCTAGAGGTTGTCAGCTAACTCCCTTTAACTGTATCAGGTGAATCTGGTGCTCTTTGCATTTATTCGCTTCACATAACAGTTCTAGCAACTTTTGATGGATAATTATATTCTTCCTCTGCCAGATCAAGTAGATTGCATGGCATATGTGAATTGTTTCATCATGTTTTTGAATTCCTTGATTGTAAAGTTATGATCTTGATACTGTGTCTTATTATTATCTAATAAACTAACAAGTTATGTGATAATGGGGAAACAAATATGGGAGGAGTTTCAGCATATTGATTTTTTATGCTAATTATACTGCAGGAGGGGAAGTTGGGGAACGATGTTTTCATGAAAAAATTAAGATTGTTCAATTCTGTATAATTCAACGGGTGAATTCAACATGATATGCCGAGAGGAACAAACTGAAGTGTCTCACAAGGGATTGGAAACAGCCGCTGTATCGAGTTACACAATTCTAGGGTTTGAAACATTACTGTTCCCATAAAGAAGCTATTGAAAAATATCATAGATCAAGCATAAACCCTTATCATGGTGTGCATTTATGTCTTCTAAATGGGAACTGTTCTGAATATATATTTGCGGTGTTGTTTGTCTTTTTCCTTATTTTCTACTGATATTCTTATATGATATGACAGTTTAAAAGTGAATATGACACGCACCACTTTTTCTCACTATTATGGCTAATTGCTCGCTATCACCTTAATTGAAGGTAGCAGTTTAATGGCAATGGACTCAAGTGGGTTCTCTAGATCCTTTTGTGTTATTTACTTGCAATGGGAAAATGAAAAACAGCTCAATGCAATTCCAGAAATCTGATCATATTTCGAGTGATATTTTCTCATATAATCTTACTGGTAATATATTGTAATGTGTTTGTGCTTCATCATTGGCTTAATTTCTTTTTTTTTTTTTGGGGGGGGGGGTGCTGTCTCTGCAAAAATTTTCAAATTTGATGTAGTGGTTGAGCCATCTGTATTTCATGTGGATTTTTTCCCCGAATTTTGATAGATCTATTAATGATGAATGGGTTATGCAACCAACAACATGAGCTTTTTTAATAGATACCTATATATTGGCTGCCAATTTAATTTAGGAATGCAAATAATGCCATTCTTTTTTCCTTTTTGAACACTATCAGGTAGTTGATTATTTCCAGAGGCTTTTTCATGATTCAGAAATTGTTTGAAAGTGTTTTGTGCTTTTTCCTGTGTTTGAAAGTTTTTTGTGCTTTGTGGTTGAATTATGAGGGCATCCCAGAAGAAGATAACTAGAATCAGTGTAAAAGCTTTGAAGAAAAAGGAGGGGTTCAATCATTTTATGGAATGATGTTACAACAGTTATTGAGGTAACTTATTTTCTACTCCCTCACTCCTAATTTAATAGCTTTTTCCAGTTAGCTAATTTTATATTTTTCGGGCTGCTCTATTATTTCCAAGTTCATTTTCTAACCAAATGTGTTGATTAATATTTTGCAATGATTTAACAATAAAATTATAACAGTGGCTTCATTTGTATTGGAATTATTGTTAATTTTATATCAGTTCCCCTAATAGCAAGTAGATGAATAAAAGATTGCTTTATTGTTTAACCTATTGCAAATGGAAAATCTGAGTACTCCAATGACTTTGACTTGAGGAAGCCCCTAATGAGGCATATCTTCAATGGAGAGCACTTTGATTGCATTAAGCTTCTAGAGTCTGCTGGTCCTACTACACTCCGTAACCGCTGTTCGACCTTCTTATCTCAAACTCCTAGGTAATTGTCTATTTGTGGTAGCCCATAAATTCGCAGGTCTTTGTTAAGTTTGTACCTTTTGGATGTGCACTAAAGAAATGTTGTTGCAATTGATAACTTGCCGCTAGAGCTCTTGAACTGTGCAAGGCATGAAGTTAACATTATGCGGTGCTGCACTTAGATGTTGCTACAATGAAAGTTCTACTTGCTTTGAGCACTACGTGTCAACATTTTTGGACTAATTAAGGGTGTAAAGGAAAATGAGATGCGTCATGTGCCTAACCTCTTTCATTTAAATTGCTTCAATCTCTTTAATGTACTTTGTTGTTTGCATAAATATACGCAGGCAGGAAAAATATGAACGTGATTGAGGAGAAGAGCTGATGTTAGCGGGTGATTGATTGAAGTTCATACTATCCATTGTGTTCTAATAGAGCTTCCGGCTGTTTCTGTGTGTTTGATGTATAGGATGAGATTTGAGAGTAACCTTAAAATATGATAGTTCTACTGATGTGTATAGGACGAGATTTGAGAGTGAAGTTCTTTGGCCATGAAGATGGGGTAATGTATTCGTAGCAAAATACCATGTAATTTTATCTAATTAGCAAGTTGACGTTCTTTCCATGGATGCGATATCATTGATTTAGTAATGACTAGTGGCTACTACGAAATTGACATTGCCATATGATAAATTCATCACTCGACTTGATGAAATAATTGTTTAAACTTGTTGAATTTATCAATGAATATATAGATTATCTTAATCAAATTAAAGGAAAGATGTATTTGAAAGTCTAGATGCAACTTTTAGTTTGAATACAAGTCTATGTTTATATATCTATATATAATCTTTTAAAGCAGCTGAGTTTGGAGCGGGTTTCACTAGGTTTTCCCGTCCAAACTTAGCTGCTATCCTCCATTTTTCATTTTGTTTTTTTTTTTTATTTGTTGGCTTAAATTTTTTTTGGTTAATTAATTAGTGCATTTTGAAACATTAAGCTGCACGATATTTAAGCTACATGATATTAGTAAAATTTTGTGATGATCGATTAGAGTCATTAGACAATATTTAGGCTACGTGATAATAGTATTGAAATTATTACAGTACAATATTAAGTAGTGATTTTATGATTTGGTACTAATGCTATATTAGAACAATTAATATACGGTCTCTTTCTATAGTCTCATTATATTATTGTACCATGCATTTTGATGTTGTTAATTGATGATTGAGTTTTGTAACTACAGAGGTGTATTACATGTACATTGCACGGGTGCGACTCTATTTAGTTTTTTTCTATGCAGTATTACTCTACAACCAAAGTACAAGAATCTTCTTGAGAGCAACTTGTGAGCCAAAAGCTCGGCACAGACTGCCAGCCTTTTGGGCAGCCATTCTTGCTTGGATTACCATGAGCAGCGTAGCTAATATTTAGGTGAGCGCTTGTGAGTCGCCCGCCTAAATACTCATTTCTGGCTAGTGTTGCTCGCCAAAAAAGATCTACCAAAGTAGCCTAATTGCTGCCTATTTCAGCAATTTATCTGTTGAAATCGGCAACAACGAGGTCAGATCTAGATCGTTATCGTTAAACGGACTCAAATTTTGAATCAGTTTTAACATTTCCCCTCCTACAAAAGGGGGAAATCTAACTTTATAAAAATAAAGTAAAACTTGGGTTTTTTCTATACTAATTGCAAACAAGAATTTCTCTCTTGTACCCTCTGAATTTCCTTCTAGGCTCTTACTTTGAAGTGCATTTGATTACAAGTTTGGAATTTATTTGGAAAGAAAATATTTTATTGTCAATTCAAGTAACAGTAATTGAATTTCGTAGAAAATAAATTGCAAAGTATTTGATTAAAAATGAATTTATCGAGAAAAAATATGAATTACCTAGAAAACAAAAAACATACGCCTTCCATAAGTGGTCACATGACCAAAAATTGGAAAATATTTTCACTAGAACAAAATGTCAAACACCACAAAAAAAATCTTTAGTAATCAAACACACTCTTAGTTTCGTGGCTTTTCAAACTTTTTGTAAGTAATTGTGCTCCTTATTATATAGTGTAAAAAAATCACTTTCAATCAAATGATTTCTATCGAGTTAGATCGGGCTCTCATATAGAGTCAGAACTAATAGAAAATAGCAAAGTCAATAGAAAATAGCAAAGTCACATGACTTTGCTCTTTTCTATTAGTTCTGGATATGATGATTTTACTATTTTTTGTGGTTTCTGGGGCGCCATATAGGATATCAATATGACTCCATAGGAAAACTACTATTAATCATGGACTAGCTCCTCCAACACTAGTGCTAGTCGAGGCGTTGGTCCTTTGACAAGACTTCAAGCACTCCTAACAAAGAAGAGTCAACCCCGTGGTGAGCAGCCACTCTCCATCGAGGAGTTCACTCAACGGAAGGAAATGATAAAATACAAGCATTTGCTTGCTATGAAGGTTCATTATCTAAAGTACACGGTTAAATTCTTTTATAAAATATATATATGTATATTTTTTTAATTTAATAGACAGAAGGGGAAAGAATTTTGGACCAATAGGGATGGGCCTAGGCCCAATAAGTAATCGAGTTGCAAATGCTACGACTCTTCTTTGCAGATTCGAGACACAATGGGAAGTTGCCATATCAAGAATTTTCTCCACTCTAGCACCATCAATTTTTTTTAATACCAATTATCAGAGCTTAGATTGATATATAATTCTAACACAAAAGATCAACTATATATATAACTCTGCTATGGTTTCCAGTTTAGCTTAACATTAATAACATATCGACTTTTTATGGCTATTGCTTTCTTCACAATAAGCATGCTGAGCTTTGTTATTAAATTAGAGATCATTTTTTAATTTTAAAGATAACATAGCCATTCCAGATATTACTCCAAAAGCTCCATTTAGCAACTGCTCCAACAGTGCAGCGTGCATATTGGCACTCTATTGTTGGGATATGGAATGCCAATATGGCGTTCATTCCCTTTGTTTACAGATATGTCATTGAATGTTGTGTTTTCCTTTTTTAGTTAATTAAAAACACACCTGTTTTGCAAATCCAGTTTTCCCAATTAATTTAGAGTTCGTTGAGTTCAACTGCACATAGCGTTATCTTAAAAGAAGGGGCATTAAAACTCCTCGTCTCTCCCAAAGGTAAGCATTGACACTACACTGACTAAAAGCACACTTTTCAATTCGGTTTGCATGTGTGACTGGAGCTTACGTAGACAATTCGATATACATCTTCGTGCTCATTTCTTTTTCTTTTCTTTTTTTCAGGGGGGTGGGTTGGGGTGGGGGTGGGTAAGGAAGGGAATTAACTCATCTTTGATTAAGATTTTCTCAAATAATTCCAAATAGTTTCAAGGATTTGCTTAGAAACTACTCTTTCCCAAAATTTTGCAGCCTGAAATGGACAGAAATAATGTGAAAAACACGAGATTAAAATATGGACTTAACTTGTGGAACCTAAACTGTAACTTTTCCAAGAATTAATGGCTTAACAATTGATTGATGATATAATAATAATATATAGTAAGTTGCCAATAATAGAGACAGGGCATGCACCCATCAACTTCTAACGTGTCGCTCACTCAAGCACTCTCCGGGGATTCTTGCACAAAAATGTGGCAATCTATAATTACTCAGAATACTATTATTTAATTTCGTGTTACCCATTTATGAAGCCATTAAATAAGCAGCAATAGCTCCAGGGTTACCATACGTGCAAGCTTTTTAAACCCTTTCAAGCTTAGCTTTGAATAAATTTCGTAAACCCTCTCTTTCAAGCATATTACGTCTCTCTCTCTCTCTCTCTCTCTCACATATTCAAGAGAGAAGGCAATTGAGTTACATCATTGCCTTAAATGGACACGATTATACGTTTCTTGTTTGAGAAGTGATTTTCTAAAAGAACATGTAGCTTGCACGGACAAGTAGACATCTGACGTCGCAGTGAAAATGATCAGTATTATAATGAAAGGAATTTTTTTTCTTTTTTAAAAATACGTATGTGGTGACAGTCGGGTGAGATAAAGCTTAGCTGTCCTGATTAACGTGCTTGCAAGTGAAATTTAAGTTGGAGTGAACAGGCCGGGAAATTTTGGAGTTTATGTAAAATGTAGGTCAACGTGGGTACTGCTGGAGCCTGGAGTGCATGCCGAATAATAGGAGAAGAAGTCGGAGGCCGGAGCCAATTACAGATTCATAAAGGAAGAATCGAATATTCCAGCAGATAAACTATGTCCCAATGATTGAATGGATAGCCATAATTTAATTATATCATAGAGAGTTTCTTTAGACATACACTTTGTGAATTAATCTGGTGTTTATTTTTTAATTATTCATCGAATGGTGTGAGCGCATCTCCCCGTAAGTAGCATGTTGGCCTCTATATATGTTTCGCGCAGAGCACGAAAAATAATTCTAAATTTTTAGCCCAAATTAAGCAAAACATCTCTCTTTATTATTCGTCTTGGATATCTAAACCTAGAAAATACAATAATTTTTAACTCCACACTAAAAATAACAAAATTTTAACTTCTTTTCTTATATTCAATAATGCTGTCGAGTTCGAGGAATCTTGATCATACCATTCATATAGTAGCACGTATTAATTAATTTTAACAATAACTTTTGTATTTGCGTATATATAAATATTTATAAAAACTCTATCCATCAGTACAATTACTTATAGGTAGTAGAAAACTAAATATTTATTACTATATATATTGGGAAAAAAAAAAATGAAACAATCACCATGTATACAACCCATTAATGTTAGCAATCAGAAAGTACTTTAATTCCTAGCATGATCTGAGGTTGAATTAATGTACACAGGAATGATACCCTAGCATGATAAATTACAACGTACAACTCATGATGATGATGAACCTCTTCTCCCATGGGCTAAATACTGGACTGGAAGAGGAAGATGTTGAACAATAATTAAATAGATAACTGCTGATAGACTCTATACTCATGATCAGTAGCTCCACAAAGAATCCAAATCTGAAATATTTGGGCTAAAAGAAAGGCCATGATCAATGTCTTCAAATGTCTTCTTGCTTTCAACATCTCCTTCATGAGTGGCAATATCAGTACTCAATCCAGTATCTTGTGAATGACTGATCAAAGAAGTGTTCGCCGAATAACGCTCCGATTTGCACTTCTTTTCAAGTTCCGACCCCATCAAATGATTTATATTGGCCTGTTGATCATGAGCACCTGTGAAGGGGAGCACTGCATGAGACGTCGAGCCGTTCCCATGATCTTGGTACGAAAACATAGAATAATTAGCAGCACCGGTGCTAATATGGGAATAGGGATTAATTGGATGATCGGGATAGGCAGGATTGCTAATATTCAAGCTGGTATGTGAGGGCAAAATGAAAGCCTTCTGATCATTTTGTATGTGCATTAATCTTGATTTGTGGTCGAATTTGGCATCAGGATCAGTTTTAAAGCTTGAGCTAGGTCTTTCATTTGGATAAGTAAGGTCTGTTAAAGGTGGAAGTGTAGTAGGGCTATCCAAGAGATGATCCACATTGAAAGATGAGTCCATTCTTGACAGTTCTGCACCAGGAATTCTCCTCACTCCTGTACTCTTATGAAAAACTCTACAAATAACCCATTCCTCCTGACCCCAAAATAAATAAATAAAACAATATTAGTTGTAATTATTTTGCACAAATATATATGCAGAATAAGTAATATAATTCTGGAATCTTCAGTACTCACCTTTGCAGCCCTAGAAAAGTTGTAATGGGAGAAATTGCCTTCAAGTCTATATTCATGCATAACCCAATTGGATTTCTCTCCTTTTGGAGCTCTCCCTTTGTAGAAAACAAGAGTCTTCTTCATTCCAACAAGACAGTTCCTAACTCCTTGCCTGTAGATTTCTTTATCTTTCCCAGTTGCCTTCCAGTATCCTGATTCCGTTGCTCGATTCGTTCTCATTCCTGTCGGATACTTCCTGTCTCTCTGGCAAAAGAAGAACCATTCTTTCTCCCCCATCTTTGCCTTCTCTGCATAATTTTAAAAAATATATATATATATCACCACTTTAACTAGATCTTAACCCGTAGGTACAATAAACAAGATTTTAACTTATTTATATGTTTCTAATTATAGAAGCTAGCAAGCTAGTATTGTACTTCCATCCACCTTACCAAACCCATATCTTGTCAAAAATATGCAATTCAATCTCTTTTCTTATCTGATATGCCAACAAGTAAATCAAGAACCAAAATAAAATACTTAATTAAGAAAGAAAGAAAGAAAAATTACTTGGTAAATCCCAGGGTTCACACTTATTCAGATCAGCTTCTCCAATAGCTTGGGCTGCAAATCTCCTATCCAAGACCTTCTTGATCAAATAGTGAACAATAATCTCCTCGTCCGTCGGATGAAACCGGAAACCGGGTGGCAA
>CAVNYN010223331.1:0-13925 GCA_963692815.1 Nyctanthes arbor-tristis | reverse complement strand
TCACATGAAAGGGGCTTGGGGACCCTTTTTGGGTTCTTCACTTAATTTGATCTAACTGTTAAATTTCAAGAATCACGAGATTTTTTTTTCCTGTTTTAATTAATAAAATGGTTGTGCAATATAGAGAGGAACATGACGAGGCACGCAAAATATTCAAAATCTTCTAGTCTTAAATGTGTAGTTCATTTAAAAAGACACAAACAGTATGCAACACAAGTGCTCCAAAATTTGAGTAATTAAATTAAACTCTATAATTATGTATTTGCACATTATTTGGCTAATATTAAATTTGTATTTGTTGATCCAGAGAAGATTAAAGACCAACTATATAGATGGTTGGAACTTATTTTATTCTAAACAAAAAGATTTCTAATTAAAAGAGTAAACTAAAATTGAATCGACGATTGCCCATAAGTCGTTGAGGGAGCATCTACGGGTAAAAATTAATTAAATTGAGCTAAATGAAAGTATGCAAAGATTCAGAATCAAAATATCTGAACCGTGTATAAAAGCATAATAACATTTTAATTAATTTATTTATTTTTGAGATTAACATTTAATAATTTATTTATCATTAAAATCTACACGATGTTAGGAATCTCTTGATTTGTATTAACTGTGGCACTTGTCGCCATATTCCTCGTGAAAGGAATAAGGCGGCCCACAGATTTGTTACATTTTCTTTCTCGGTTTTTAATTGTACTTTTCATTGGACTGACTGTATCCCGTTTATGATTGCCCCATGGATTCATGAGGGGTGATGAATGAAATTAAGTTAATTCCCTTTGAAAACAGAAAAAAATCTACTACAAAATCTGGCAATAAGCACATAAGACAACAAATTTCCCATACATGGGAGCGTGAAAAATTAAGCTGTCAACAATAATTGAGAAATAAAAATTTTCATGTTGTCATCAACTCATCATGTGGATTTTTGTTATCTGGGAAGAAGACAATGCATTCAAACAATCCAAACACATGACCACAGGCCAGTTATTTTCATGTAAATAATAAAAATTTATACTGTGGTTTCATTTTCTCGAAAATTAAAACCCAGTTGGATCGGGGAAAATGAATTTCGATTAAATCAGTCTGCAAATAATTGATAAGACACATGGATCACATGACAGTGGGTCCTTCACAAGATTTTCTGGACAAGCAACTCAAGTTTAATCCGAGTTTCCTCAAGTTGCGAATGACGCGTGTCTTATGGGCAAATTTCATAAAATCGATGTAAAATGTTCCAATATTCTATAAAGTTAACGTGAGTTTCATTTATAAAGTATGCGTACAAGTGATTTAATGAAAAATTTATAGCTATAGTGTTTTTGTACAAGTGGGGAATGGGGGAAAGTAATAGGCACGGCAAAACCCGCGTCCAGTAAAATTCTCCCAAGTCCCACCTTCCCGTTTATATATAGGCCACTTCTTCTTTTACATATATATATATATGCGCTCTAATTGTATAGTCTTGATATCTTTATTTAATGATCAGTTATTATAACTACTTTCTCTTTTAAATCTATTTCTAATTTTATAATAATAATAATAATAATATCAGTTAATACTTCAATTTCAATCTCTTTTAAAATATCTGTAGGCTTCGGTTGTTAGCCTCAAAACCAACGTCTGGAAAAGAAAATAGAACAGTGTACAATTAATAGCAACATGAGCTACTACACACAACACCACCATTAGCAAATACATATATTCTAAACCATCGTAATCGACATATAAGTCAATAACAAAACCATAATTTATAACTATACGAATTCATAGATTTCTACTCAAAACATGTGTACCCATGTCAATGTATGCATATATTCAACAAATAATGTGTAAGGAATATATATATATATATATCTATATATCTACCAAAATCAACAAAACTCGTTTTCACCAAATATGAGACAAACCCAAGAAATTGGGGGTTTTAAAATTCGATCGTTTCAAGCGAAGAGATCAAGCGTGAGAGTAAAGTGTGCGGACATCTACTCAAACCAATGATTTGGGTTGTTTTTTCGAATAACTTGAGCAAAATAGTGAGGTTTTGTTGAGTAGAGTGTATACAAAATGAGAGAATAGGAGAGAGATGTTTATACCTTTGGATCTGCTCAGTAACTTGAACGAAATAGTGAGGTTTTGTTGAGAGTGTTTACAATGTGAGAGGATAGGAGGGAGATGTTTCTACCTTTGGATCTACTGATTGTTTTAATTTTTACACAAAGAATAGGTGCCAGTTCTACATGCAACCAACAACTATTAGTCAAGAATACACGTCATTTGTTATAAGAACTAACGTGAAAGAGCAATGCCTTTAACAATAGGCGTTGGTTATATATTTACACATATTTCTTTTAAAAACCGACATCTATTGTTTAAATCTTATTTACAGAATACCATCGCATCACTTCACGCGTCGATTTTATCATAAACCAATATGTATTTTGTTATTTTTAGGCAAATCTGTGGTAGTGAATAATAATCACATAACAGTAAATCTCTCATATATGGGTAGGAAAAATCCAAGCTATTTAATATTTCATCAGTGTGGGAAAAGGAAAAAGTATTGTACTAAAGTGAATTTGGGACACTTCTATAAATCAAGATCACTAATGTCTCAGCTGTTGTTGGGGCAATCCGTTGAGCTCTATGCTATCAACATTTTAATATGTCCAACGTCATCCCGCAACCAATTTGATGGAAATATTCTATGTTTCAAAATCTTTTCCGAATCTCTAGTTTTCATTTTTTCTAAGATGGAGTGATACATGTTGATCAGAATCATCCCTAGTATGAAAAAATCAGCCTTATAATCCAACAATCCTTGTATAATGCTTGGGTAAAACAATATGTTGAGTCACTCTTTTTCCTAGGGCACTTTTGAACTATTACCATGCCATAAAAATTCTGTGAGTATTCTAGTTAGATCAAACTAGTGCATAGCAAAAATGTTCATGGAAAGTTTCCATGAATGTATTCCTTACTGTGAATGTGATTTAATGCTTTAACTATCTAGAGAAAAATCATCCATTACTCCCTTCAGACCAAAAGGCCACCAACTATGGAAGGATACAAGAAAACATTGAAATTTAAAAACAAGCGGATAATTACAAAAATTTCATATATTCACACCGTCAAAACCAAGTATTGATTTATAACTAGGATTAGAGTCAAGAAACCATATGTTCGAGCTCGGGATTAATTTACAAAGTAAGAAGGTTACTGAGTTAGTGCCACTCTTGATAATTATTAACACATTCCAATCATCAAAGCCAAATATTAACACAAACACTTTGCTCATATGGTTTACGCATGGGGACTCAAAATTAAGTTTACCCTTCTTTAATATTCCTCGCATCATTTCATAACCTTGACTATCAGGCTTGACCCAAGACTGAAAAGAAAACTTTCAAATATATGAAGGAAATAAGACAAGTAGAGCTACTCAATATCTGATACATGTAATAGTAAAATAAAAAATTGATTATATTGCACAATATTTGGGTGGTCTATTACTGTTAGTGCTTTTACCTCCCTGAAAAATAAACGTACAATGACTAAGAATTATCTATTGATATTTCAAAACAATCAATTTTTCGAGTTAACAAAATAATACGGATCGTTCTAGGCCTCGAACACATTTTAACCAAATATATTTTGCATTATGGGCATAAAAATTCATGACCAAGAAAAAAAATTATACAACATACGTCCTCAATGTATAGGCTCATTGAGATTCATGACGTGCATCATAAGCAACAATGATTATTGAGGAGTTGATAAGGAGACAACTCAAAATTTGAATTGGTATTGAAGATTGGAAGGCTCCTTCTCAAATGTAATAGGAAATTTTCAATCGTTTTCAATCGAATGAATATCAATACTACTACTCATGAACTTGCCGAAAAGTCCCACAACTGTGCTTTCTTCTGTGTATGGAAAAGTGCACCTAGTTTTCTAGAGTTTGCGCTTCCAAAAGATTTGCCGGATATTAGTGGTCAAAGAATGAATTGAAGTTCTCCTTTTAGAGAGATGGAGAGTATTAGTCAAGAATAGGTGTCGGTTCTACATATCAGAGAATAATATTGGTTCTACATGCAATGGACAACTATTAGTCAAGAATACATGTCCATTGTTAGAACAACTAACGTGTATGAGCAAGGCCTTTGACAATAGATGTCGGTTGCTTATGTGCAACGATTCCTTTGTTAGAACAACTGTTAATGATTTTACCTCTCTGAAAAATAAACACACAACGACTAAGAATTATCTCTTGACAGTTCAAAACAATCAACTTTTTCAGTTGAAAAAATGTTACTGACCATTTTAGGCCTCCAACACATTTTCACTAGATATTTTTCACATCCTGGACATAAAAATACATGACAAATAAAATTTATGCAATTGAAGTCCTCAAATGTGTAGGCTCATCAAGATTCATGACTTACATCATAAACAACATTGATTATTGATGATTGAAGGAGATAACTCAGAAATTTGGATCGGTTATTGAAGATCACAAGGCTGTTCTCAAACATGATAAGAAATTTTCAATCATTTTCAATTGAATGAATAGCAACATTGCTGCTCATAAACTTGCCAAACTGTCCCACAATTATGCTTTTTTTTTTTTTTATGTATGGAATATTGCCCTTAGTTTTCTAGAGTTTATGCTTCAGAAAGATTTGCCAGATATTAGTGGTCACATAGTGAACGGAAATTCTCCTTTTAAAAAGATGAGTATTAGTCAAGAATAGGTGTTGGTTCTATACTTCAAGAGAGTATGTATTGGTTCTACATGCAACCGACGACTATATATTAGTCAAAAATACACACATCATTTGTTAGAACAACTTATGTGTATGAATAAGGCCCTTGACAATAGACGTCGATTGCTTTGGTGTTTGCTCTTTGGTTTCTCGTTTAAACTGACATATATTTTTAAACCTAATTAACAAAATACCACCTCGTCACTTCAAGCGTCGGTTTTACCATTAAACCAATATGTGTTTTGTTATTTTTTAAGTGAATCTGTAGTAGTGACAGATAACAGTAAATCTCTCATATATAGGCAGGAGTAACCAAAGCTGTTTAATATTTTAGCAGTGTGGAAGAAGGAAAAGTGTTGTACTAAAGCAAATTTAGAATCCTTCCATAAACCTAGATCACTTAATATCTCAACTGCTATTGGACGTTCTATTGGGTTCTTTGCAATCAACATTTTAATATGACCGACGTCGTCTCACAACCAACTTGATGGAAATATTCTGTGTTTCTATATCTTTTCCATATATCTAGTTTTTCTTCTTTCTAAGATGGTGGGACACAATATGTTGACTAGAATCATCCCTAGGCTGAAAATACTAGTGATGTAATCTACCAATCCCTATCTAGACTCTAGAGATATTTATAAACCAACATTTTCACGATTGGGCACTACAGCATGTTGAGGATCAGTCTTTTTCTTAGAGTACTTTAGAACTATTATTGTGTACCATAAAAATTCTATGAGCATTCTAGCTAGGTAAAACACGTATGTAGAAAACATATTCAAAGACAACTTTCCATGTATGTATTCCTCACTGCGAGTGTGGTTTAATGCTTTAGAGATATGGAGAAAAATCATCCATGATTCCTTCAGACCAAAAGACTACTAGCTATGCAAGGATACACGAAAACATTGAAATTAACAAGTTGACAATTACCGAAATTTCATATATTCACACCGTCAAAACCAAATATTGATTTATACGTAGGGTTAGAGGCAAGAAACCATGTGTTTCAATTCGAGACGGACAAAGTAAGAAGGTTACTGAGTGAGTGACTCTCTTGATAATTCTTAGCATATTCCAATCACCAAAGCCAAATATTAACACAAATAAGTTTGCTAATGTGGTTCCATCAAAATATAGAAGCATGGTGACTTGAAATTAGGTTTACCCTTCTTTAAAATTCCTCGCGTCATCTCATAACCTTTACTATCAGGCTTGACCCAAGACTGAAATGAAAACTTTCAAATATATGATAAAGGAAAGAAGACAAGTTGCGCTAGATGATATTTTATACATGTAGCCTGATTACATTGCGCAATATTTGGGTGGTCCATTACTATCAATTTCCTCAAAGCTTAAATTCTCAAACTTTCCTTTCCCAGCAATAGCTATCTTATATAGAAACTTAATTTTAATAAATAATTTCGACTTACTATAATTTTATAGTATTTTTTCCTTTTAAAGAATTGGACTTTTTGTTGGTAAACAAGTAATGTTTTTCTAAAATTTTAACTGAATATTTTTTTAGTTCTGTCAGTTGTGTAAAATCAAGTTGGTAATTTGAAGTCATTATTATTAATTAATGAATCAAAGTTATTGTTTAGAGGATAATCTCCCTTTAATATATATATCCTAAATGAAATTTTTAACCTTCGTACCATACGACTCTGAAAAGTTCAAAATTGAATGGTTGAGTTTAATAATATAATATAATATAAAATTATTGTTAATTTGGAGTTGCTTTGAATTATGAAATTAATTCGTACCAATCAACTATGTATTTTTGAATAATTGTTTCAACTACTTACTTGATAACATTTTAAGTTGTCATTAGCAGTCTTACCATATCTTTATCAGTTAGATGGTTGCTACGTTATTGTCTTCAAAACTCATTTCTAGCCTCATTTTTGATAGTCATTGAATATCTCTTGATGTATTAGTTTTTTTTTTATTGTTTAAACAATACAAGAGGAATGTAAGTAGGAGAACCAAACCGTTAACCAAGAGTGTAAATAATTAACAAGAATGTCATTAGACTACAAACGTCTTGACTCTTAGTGTATTAGCTACTCAGACATGTAAATGTTAAATACATGTTGTTAGACATTTTCTTTAATAAAGTGATCTTTCTTATTTGGCCTATAAAACTTCTTTTTAATTATTTCATCCAGATGAATATTTACTGATGGTAAGACTGTAGTATTGACATCCTTATTCTCTTATATACTTCTAATGACGACAGTTGACTCCCCGTTTCTTTACTCTAATTATATGTGTTATTACTTATTCAACATTTGCTATATTACCAGATAAATAAAAAATATATAAAATCTTTGACAAGCTTGAATGGAGTCATTTGGATTGACTATTAATTTCAACTTCTTGAATTTCTGAAATAAATATGCACTTATTTTGTTATTCTATTAAGTTTAATTTCTTTCATATTAGAATTAGTCTTCCCGTACAACGCACGGGTGTAGTACTACTTAACATAATAAAAGTGACCAGATTTTCTATAGAACCAGATCTGATTTCAAAGTTTAGAACTAGATCTGGTCATACGGCCTCATGGATCGCATGTAATGACCTGTGCGGCCGCACTAGGCCACATGGAACTTTCTGGCTACGCCGCATGGGGTGGTGCGGCCGCACATAAAATATGTGCGGGCGCACACAGATTATATCTGCGGTTGCACCACACCCATGCGGCCGGTGCCTTTTCACATGCCATTACATGTTGCCACATAGATATGTCCATGAGGCCGCATGACTAGATCTAGTTCCAAACTTTGGAACTAGATTTTGTTTATAGAAAATCCGAAAAGTAACAGCATCTCCAAAAAAAATCTTTATTTGGAAGATACTCTTCATTTTAAAAAGTCATTACTTAAAAATTAGCTAGAGCAAACTCTTTAATTTTATTTTTAATTTTAGAGAGTGAGCTTGGCTCTCTATTTTACTTTTTATTTCTTGCATTTAATGCATTTACACTTTCAACAATATTCATATTCATTTATTGTATTCACACTTTCAACAATAGCTATTTGTATATACTCCCTCCATCTAAAAAAGATATTTTCATTTTATTTTTCACACAGATTAAGAAAATATCATTTAATGTTTTTAGAAATATACAATTTAACAATATATTTCCTAATATACCATTTATTTTATTTAATATTTCACTTTAGTTGTTCTATATTGTTGATTACTATGCACAATAAATGAAGGTATTTTAGAAAACTAAAAAATTAACTTAGGAAAACGAAATATAATTTGGGACAGATAAAAAAGAAAATGAGGGATATCTTTTTGAGATGAAGGGAATATAAATATAAATAATGTGCTGGAACTTGGAAGAGGTATAATATTCTAATATTTAAATTTAAAATTAAAAGTACTTGTTATTTTTTAAAAATGGTCTTTAAATATAAAGAGTATCTTGGAGATGCTAATAAGGATTTCCACTATTAACATTAACATTCCATAAAGAGGACTAAAAAATTTACAGCTGCTCTAGTTAACTTTCAATATATTACTCAAACAATTGTAAATTTATTAATCAAAAGGAAAAAAAAAACTAGATTTTTAGGCTTGAAAATTATGTACCCTGAAGCCGCTGCCTTACCAGATTCATATCAGGTCCAACATTTCATTAGAGTGGGGTTTGAAAAAGAGCGATGTTGGAGTCTGGGAGATTTGGATATTTAAAGTGATCTTTGTTCCCTGTTGTATATTACTTGTAAGTGCAGTGGAAGTACTTCTACTGTGGGAGGAGAGGCACCAAATTTGAGGTTTGCCGCACTATGTTAAATAGTGTCAAAGGGTAAAAACTTAAATTTTGGTAAATTTGGAGGGGTCAAATTTGGACTTTAATTTAACTTTTCTCCTCTCATTTATTTCCCTTTATCTTTTTCTCCTACATCTTCCCCTATCATAGAGGTGCTATGATGTTGGATATTGTAGTTGTAAAAACAACTAGAATAAGTGCCATGATGTTGGAAATTGTTTTCTTTCAATTTTTTATATGTCCGTGCCCAAGCTCACCGAAATAAGGTGGCAGCTGAATTCCAAAGATAATGTAATTCACACTATCTCCGTCCTATAAAGATAGTCCAATTCGAATTTTCACAAATGTTAAGAAAAGTATAATTAATAGTGTTGAAAAGGTAAAATTTAATACTCCCTCTATCTCATAAAAATATTCCCCTCCTATTTTTCACACAGATTAAGAAAACTTAATTAATGTTATTGAAAATGTATAATTTAAGAATATATTTTCTTATATACTCTTTACTTTACTTAATATTTCATTTTATTTCCTTTTCGTTGTTGATTTCCATGCACCATAAATAAGAGTATATTAAAAAACTAAAAATTTAATTAAGAAAAGGGGAATATAATTTGGAGCGGATATAAAAGGAAACGGGAAATATCTTAGTGGGACGGAGGGAGTATTATTTTCCCAATATAGTCTTCATTTATTAAATATTAGTCTTTATTTATTAAATATTTCACTTTAAATAATATTATTGTGTTGATTAGAATGCATATTAAAGAGGTACATAAAAGAAAATTAATATAATCATTCTTCCAAAAAAAAAATTAATACTCTAATTATTTTTTTAATAGGAAAGTAGACTATACTTTGCGACAGATAAAAAAAGAGAGAATTGGACTATTATTGTGAGAAAAAATAATGCTTTTTAGAAGATGCCAAATGGATATGACCTGTGAGACGATAGATTTTAAGGAATCGACCATTAAAAGTAATAATACTTTAAGCTTTAATCATTTATTTATTTATTTATTTTGAACGATGCTTTATCATTTTTATCTACGCTTTATTTTTTTATATATTTGAAATTTTGTGTTATATTTCTACGGAGAGGAGGAAATGGGGAGTGATAACGCATTATCAGCATTGACTGGACGGTGAAACTTATGCGGCAAAGATAATGGTTCTCAAATTTACAAAAGTACATTATGCGAAAGCTTGCCACTGTTTAGCCTTTTGCATATAGTTTTGTTTCAGATTTGTTCCTTCAAAATTCCACATGTAAACTGCTATTATTAACAACTTGTTCGGTGCGGTTTCAGTTCCTCTTTGCACACCCAACAATTCATACTTCCATAAAAGTATTACTTATGATATCATAAAGAAATTAAGAAGCTGCACTGAGTTTAAATCAATTCAAATATAATATGCATAATCCAGCATTTGGTACTAATAATCAGTAGTAAAAGAAAAGAACAGTAGAAAAGACCAATATCAAAGAACAAAACCAATATCAAGAAACAAAAAACGCAGAGCACTCTAAAACAACATAAAATATTATGCCATGACACTAAAGATGAACTTGGAGAGAGGAGTACCGACCTATATCAGAAGCAAATGGGGTAATTTTTTCATGGAAAATTGATGGGTCTATAATTCTCTCGATGTGCATAATAGTCACCTGTGACAAGAAAAGAAAATGAGGATCATGATAAACACGGAGAGATAAGATTGGTCTATAAGCTAGAACAAAAAGAGAGTATACACGGATGATATTCAGTCTAGTTAAATTATTGGTAACATAAGATTTATATGGATGTTAAGTGATACAAGTAGCGAGCAAGAAGATACAAAATTAAGTGCAAGTATATATTTGTAAGCTTTTACATTCAACAATATAATAAGCAATATCAACGTTTGAACAAATACGCTATATGGTTTTGCGTTGGCCTTGAACAATAAAGAGATGTTCCCATTACTACTTCCTCATGGAATATATTCGAAATGAAGATTTTTTACCGTTTATATTTCAATGTAATAAACTTAAAACAGCATTCTTATTTATCGACTTTGGGTGCAATTTTTATTGTTGAGGGCACAAGTCGAATAAACTTGTCGGTTCAAGGAAAAAAGTACGAGAATAGACATGAATTATCATGTCTTAGTTTGACAAGTCTTCTTTGTTTATGTACAAGTCTATAATTACAATTAAATAATTAATCATCTCAATGAGTTGATATACAAATACTTATTTTCAGATCGGAAGAGCACACGTCTGCGCCAAGGTAGTGATATTTTCTGGACTCGGATCAGCTGTCCCCATTCCCTGTTCCCCTTCCTGTCCAACGAATAGAAAACCAACATCTGGCCTTTATTTTCCATGTCAGTCCTAATTGAAAAAATAATTAATAAAATCAATTACTTTTGTCTACCTCCGTTCACACCCGCTGGAGGTGGGAGAGTGAGAGAAAATCACAAAAATTCATTCTTCGTTCACTTATACAGAGCCGTCCACACCCGTTGAAAGAGGGAGAGTGAAAGAAAATCACATAATATAATGTTTCATAGAATAAGCAAGGTGCAATTATTACGGGTTTTCCATGAGAATAAGCAATGTTTTACACTTTTATTGGCATCATTTGAATCACTCAAGGAAGTGAAAGGTAGACATGGTTGTCAAGAAGATAAAGAACCATGGTAGAGATTTTTAGCCTGCAAAATACCAATCTTCACTTGATACATACCCTGCTTAAAGCTAGTTCCTACACTTCTTGAATTGGGTAACGGCGTAAAGAAAAGGAATTGAAGAAGTTGAAGGCTCAGCAGATTTTTATTTACAGAAAAAGAACAGGGAGAGAATGAAGGCTGAACTTGTAGCAACCAATTAATCAAGAAAAATTGAAGGACATAATTACCTATAAGAAACAGATTATATGAAGCTTGAAATTGGGGAAAGAGAAGATTGGACCTCTTGAGAATTGGAGCAAGAAATGAGAGTCTGAGATTTTCTCTCTCCTCGTCCCTCCTTCTAACGGTTTTAGACGACATTTTGAGAAAAACAATATTAATTGTTGGTTTAATTCATGTTGCATTAATTAACTTTTTCATTCATGTTGCACAGTGCGTACTTTTGAGCGGAACTTTGTGTAAAAAATTCAGGCATATCTGCGGTTACAAATGGTGAATCATAGATGTATGGTGGGACCCATCCTAGTGAGAGCAGCAAGCTTATTATCACAAATGCTTATCACCTTAAATCTTAATAAATGTTAAGACCACATTCAACTGACTTACTTATATTACTTGTCTCTCAATTATGCGTTTGCACGTGATTACTAATTTCAAAAAATTTCAATAATAAATAATAAAATGTTGCTCTTCCGATCTGCTATAAAATTTGCATACCAAAATCAACAAATATACAATTTTAATTTAGTATTTGACACATTAAATTAATACTATTTTATTAATAACTTATTAATAGTTAACCAATTATGTATCTTAATTCGGTTTCTTTTCAATATTTAGTATTTGAAGTGAAATTAATATTTATGATCAAATTGATTTCAATTAAAAATTTACTTTTATTATGGACTTATTTGAGGAGTTAGATGAAATAAAAAATTTGACAGGGTGAGACATCATAAAAAAAGTAAAAAGTGTAAAACAAAATTTTTACCTTACCTTTAATTTTTTTTAGAAAAGTTTATAAAGGATATGTTTACACTTTGCTAGTATTACTTATCTAATAACTCCTCGTATATTAAAGTAATCTCTTACCATTTTACCTTGATGTTGAGAAAATTTCACAGTTGAAAATGGAAAATAACCTCAAACCAAAAATTTTAGGGAACAGCTTGATTTCAGGAAGAAATATTCTAGCCGAAGGTTGACAGTAATTCCCCAATTTTGTTCACCCACCCACTGTGGGCAGGGGTTACACAACCCAATTCAGACGTAGCGCGCACATAGCCATTATGTGTGTCGGTTATGTGTGTGAGATCGGAAGAGTGGGCGGTGAAACTCGCTTACAGTGGGTGGGTGAACCGGACCTGTACTACAAGAAATAAGTGAAATAGAGGCGACATTTGTCGTTTCTAAAGGGCCCAAAGTCGCCTCTATTGATCAATTGCAGCGACAAAGTCGCCCCAATGAGGTTGTTCCTACAAGACCGCTGCAATTGTTCTCTAGGAGCGAACAGCCTATAGAAACGACTTTATTGTCCTATAAGTCGATCTATAGAGGCGACATGTCGCCCGATATGTCAATTATGGTTTATAAAAAAAATCTATAGAGACGACTATCAATTTTAAAAATAAAAAAAAAAACAGTGTGCAGCTGCCATAATTTTCTTTAAAGATGTGAAAGGGCATCCAGGCAATTGGTGACTAAATGCAAGAGCTTTTTAATTATGGGAACAGAACTAAGAGAATCCCATAAAGCAATTAGAGATTAAAAAAATAGTGAGAAATATATACCTATTATTAAATAAAGAGGAACAAAGATCGTGCAAACACAAAAATAAAACAAAGAGGTACTTGAAAACTAATAGTGCAAACACAAGAATCAAACAAATTATTCAAAGAACCATAGAGGGAACAAAGAGAATTTCGGAAATAGGGAATAAAAGGACTTGAAGCATAGAATAGATAACTTACTTCCACCAATTCACTGTAATTTCAAGAACTATAGACAACAAAATCTCGAAGAAAACAGCAAATACACACAAATTCTAATATCCATGTCAGATAGAAATGTGTCCTTTCATGTTGACTCGTGCTTGACCTTGCAAAATCATCTCCGTGTTCTACAAAAATATAAAGTGAAACCTCTAGTCGCTATCAATAAAAATATATTAACATGTCTGTGTTTTATTCAGCAATGTTGAATGCAGTTACAAGAAGACTGTGATATACTTTAGCATATTTAGTAGGCAATATTTCCTCCCATGAAGAAAAATCACAAAGTTCCATTACAAAGTAGAACTTGTAAACCAGACTACAAGCCTTTTAAGCCTCAAGTTGGATCCTTTGTGAGTAATATGACCTAGCTTCTAGTATTGGTTAAATAAAAGACCTCTCACTTTTTAACTACAAGTCACCAGAATTAAAAGTTTCTAATAGTGAAAATTTTCAAAATCTCACAAAGTGAAAAATCTCATATTATCAACAATATACCACAACTGAGAACTCTTTCAAAACCAAATCTTTCTTGTCAATAGTAAAACAATCAGATCGAGTAATACAAGAATCACAAGTACATTGGCTCTGCCTCTTTTCTTTTCTTGTATCTAATAAGAGTGTCTTACATAACTTGAAAAAGTAAGAAAATGATACAAGTATTAAATTTATGTTTAGCAAGTTACAAATATA
>CAVNYN010223327.1:0-13433 GCA_963692815.1 Nyctanthes arbor-tristis | reverse complement strand
ACAAGTAACAGAAGTAAGCAACCAAAATAGAAAAATTAGCTAGCAGGTTGGTCGTTGGCTGGAGCAGCGGGTTCTTCAGATGGCTGTGGAGAACCATCAGCAACAGAAGCTGTGGCAGGTGCCTCTTTAGTTGCCTTTGATGCTGGTGCATCTTTTCCATCTTTAGCATTCTTTCCATCCTTGGCATCTTTCCCAGATCGTTAGCAGGAGCAGGAGGTGGTGGCATCATGTGAGGCGGGAGATTATGCTTCAGCTTCACCAGTATGTGGCGCATCCTTGAAAGATCAGTAGGTTTGCCAGGTTTCGGCCCTTGGATGACTGTGATTGAAGGTTTTTTATCTTGATCCTTCTTCTTCCCCCTCTTTTCAATATTGGGCACCTCGTTAGGAATGAGCTCGGCAATGGCTTTCCAATATTGTTTATCTGCTTCTTTATGGAACTTCTCTTGACCGCCCAAGAACGACTGTCAAAATACATCAAATTTTTTAAATCAGAAACTGGAGTGATTAAAGAACAGCTTAATGGTACAACTCTTTAAAACATAACCTTTTCTTTCTCTCTGTTAGTAGTTTTATTATTCTCTATAGCGATTTTTCTTTTCTCATAGAAAGCCACTTTATATTCTTCAGCTTCCTCCAGAATTTGGTTCCGCAGTTCTTTCTCCCTCTTCTCCTTCTCCTCAAGTCGAATTGCGTTTTGCCTGCAATAAAAGGATTATTAAATGAAGAAGTGCTCCCACATTTTAGTATTTCATTGATATATTTGAAACAAAGACTGGGCTGGGGATTTACTTAATACATAAAAATGTAGTTCTCTCTATCCGTCACACACACAATATATATATTTATATATATATATATATATATATGGGTTTATTATTCAAGCTCGGGCAGGGGGATTGTGGACAAAAAACTGAGACTGGTAATTCCAAAATTTGTACTCTTTTACTTAAGAACCATTTTTGCTTCATATTCAACCTTTTCCCGGAAAATGCACAATTCCCAGGCAAGCTAACAAGAGAAGATGGATGGTAGACGACACAGGGAATCATGAGTTATGAAGTGCAAGTATAAGAATGAACTTATTCGTATAGACTCCTTATCGCGAGAACTCGTAAATGACTTAGCCAATCTTCTCGTCTCATCCAATAACCAGTACATCCATCGACAAAAAGGGATTGAAAAAAGGAGGGAAAAAAAGGACATTCGTGTGCTCTTCCGATCTTAACATATGTCATGTCTGGAAATATTAACTTGATAACCAAAAAACTCCACTCGTCCCGCAAGGTAGTCTAATATTCCTTTTTCATCCATCGCAAGTTATAGTCCACTTTCTTCATAAAAATGTAGTTAATTTCTTAGTTGTTTAATATAGGGCTTAATGTGATTTGTAATCAACAAATGAGAATTGTTAAAGTGAAATAATAAGTAAATGAAAAGATATATTAAATGCTCTTTTACTTTGCCAACCATGTTAATTAAGCTTCTTAATCTATGTGAAAAAATGAAAAAGATCGGAAGATCTTCGTTGAATGGGGGGAGTATCTAACATTTGTCTAGCAGTCCAAGATAAGTTTGGCAGCCTATTTTTTTTCTCTCCCCTGTACTTCACTTACTACGACCTTCCAGGAGTCAAAATTTTTCCCCTCTCCTCCCCTAAATCTAGGATAATGGGATATATATGGTTAAGAGTATATGAATACACCTTATAAACTTAAAATCACTTCAGAAATTTATATATTTGATAATTTTAAATGCATTTTGGAGATATAAAGGACCTTTTGATTTGAACGTTATAAAGAATCTTCTTTTCATTCAGAGGATCTAATAAGGATCCCATACCCCTATCCTTTTCAAGTATGCCCGTCACAAGTACTCTCTGAAATAGAGCGTTGAGTAATTGTATACCGGATTAGGGTTGTAACCAAGCTAACTAATAGCTATCACTGGTAATGTTTTCAACTGTCGAATTAGGATTCAAATTATAGACAAAATTTTGCAAATCCCATAACATAACCATGGAACAGGAAGTTCCTAAAAGTCCCAACCACCATGCTAGATAGCAGTGCAACCACCGTCAACTTCATGTCGGTGTAACTATAGAACATTTAGAGCTTGTTCCAGAGAGTTATGTATGAAGTTGATATTGAAAGATGATTTTTGGGGAGAATGTGTAGTGGGAATGTAAAGAAAGATTATTGAAAAGTGTGAAAGTTTGTTTTTTATGGGAAGTATGTGGTAGGTATTAAATTGACTTGTTGACCAGTTTTGATTTATAAAGAAATAAAGCTCCAAAGAACAAGGCCTTAAATCATTCTCAATAATTTTCACCTGCTACAAACAGTGAAATATCTAATAAAATCAAAATTACTTGTAATCACATTAAGTCATGTTAAAATTTGGCGTACTTGACGTTTCCTAACAAATTTCACTTTGTAATGACTGCCTAACGGGAATTTCTTTGCCCCCCTTTTTTCTTTCTAAATCCATGAGCTGTCACCACCAGACACTAGGTATTAGCGTTGTGGCTTATAACCTTATTTCTTAGATCATCCATTCTTATGTGGCACAAATGAATTTTAGAATCATTATTAATATGCTCATGTTCATTTAATTGTTAACACTAAGTATCACAATATGGTTGATCTAATAACCAACGAATAATATGGTCGATCTAATAACCAACGAATATAAGTTGCTTTCAACTAATCAACTTGACAACTATAATCGCATGATTCCCATCATTCATAATTCTTGTAGAACATTTCTGTCATTTCCATCCAACCGAATTATAAAGTAACTTATTAGCAATTTTCTCACACCTTGTCGCATTCTACGACTAAAATTAATAAAGACCTTCACAGGATGAGAAGGAAACTCAGTCATATGAATCAACAAGTAATCTAGAAAAAACTGACCATTGCCATTCTTAGGTTCTAATGAGTAGCACTGGTAAGTTATAATGTTAATTGAGTGTTTGACACATTCTCCCCTATTGTGGTGGATAGCATCAGCAGGGATAGGATGAAATTCTACTGTATTAAGTTGGATTAAGGTTGGTTCCTAGACTAGCATGCTTAGTTTCTCTAGGAACAATAAGAACCTACAAGTACTAAAAAATCAGAATATTTTGATGACACTGCATACCGTTCATAGGAAGTGCCCAAATCAAGAACTAGGGTTCTACTATATGAAGAACTTGTGCTCTTCTTATTTGACTTCAATTGAAACTATATCAAATTGGTATGTATTTTCCCTAGACTTACTGAATTTGCCTAAAATAGGAAACATGTTTAAATGGCATCATTTTGTACCAAGGGGAGGGGGATACAGTGTGAACAGCAGTTTATCTTGAAGTCAGAATGAAACGGAATTATTGATTAGATAATAGAAATAACGGGCTGAATCAATCCATAACCTTCCTTTCTCTGGTTGATAAAATTACCCTTTGAGTCTTGATAATACAAGTATACAACTTCACCTGGCAAATTATATCGGGATACCATCACTGGCTACAAGAAGGAATTCTTTCCTAAAAACTTTGTAGTCCATCAATTTGCAAAATTCTCAGCAATTTCCTGCTCCAATTGAACATCAAGCAACCAACACTTTTTCCTCAAACCTTGCTGTAGACTTCCACCATGAAAAGGCAGTACTATAGTGTAACTTACATATTGGACTGGATATATTTGGCCTACGGCGTGACATTCCCCCCCCCCCCCCACCCAAACCAAAAAAATATAAACATTCACGAATTGGATCTGATTCGTGCTAAAATGTCTATCTGAATAATAGACTCACCTTCATAAAACACAATGATGAACTCCAAGCTAGATCCATAAGTTTCAACTTACATCTACTCAAGGTCAACCATCGAATGACCAACAGTCCGCTTCTTGTAACTTCAATAGAACCGTTTTAACAAAACTACATCTAAAAGATTGTACTTTTCATCATTCTTTCAAACTTTTTCTCAAGTCAAGAAATTCAAATGAATTTCCTACTTGATTTCATTTCAATATACATATCAAAGAATCAATAATCTTCATGGACTGAATAAATCGATCTATGAAAATTCCTTCAAGAAAATGAATCCAGATAGTAGCAGATCTAAAATTGTGTATAATTATGCAAGGCGAAAACTTTATACAAATAAAAATTAACCAAGAATAAGTAAAAGTATCTGACCTCCTCCATTCGCGAAGAGCGAATCCTTCTTCAGGCTGCAATTCAGATGGAGGAGGAAGGATCGGCCCATCAGAGCTAAATATCCCCTCCGAATCTTCCCCGGGATCATAGGGCGTCTTCCCGTTGCCATTCGAGATCGGGACTGTGGTAGAGGATCCGAACGGATCAGGATTCGACCCGTGTCCGAACGGATCGGGGCTGTTCACGTTATCCACCGACTCCAGGTACTCCGGAGTGTACCCTCCTTCTCCAGTAGCAGAGTAAGGCGGCGTGTCGGCGGCGGAAAAAGCAGTATACGATTCGTCATAGCCGGTGTAGCCACCATCCTCGAATTGACGCGTTCCGTCACCGTCCATGCTGTAAGCGTCGAACGACATTTCTTCCTGTGAACTTTCTCTGTCTAGAGCACTCGGACAAGATGGCTGATTTTTCTGTGTTCTCCCACTCTCTATCTCTTTTGTATATTTGATTTGACTCCGTATATATTTTCTTGAAATAAAAGGGAGCTTTCCCTTTTTCTTTAAATTGTTACAGCCCAGACTTTACTGTGTAAAATCAACTAGTAAACTGTTCAATTCCAACGTCTGATGATTTTGTTTGAAGTTAAAATGAGTTGTGAGACCGAATTTTGTAAACAATAATTTTAAATTAAATAAGAGATTGGTATGCTGACTGAACCCTATATATTTGGAACACTATTATTGACTTAAACATTCAACTAATAAAATCTTTATTATTTAGAAAAATATGCACCTAAATTTTTGGCTTGCGAGAGACGAGGAAGATTACAAGTTAAAAATCTTTTGTTTAGAAAAATATGCACCTAAGTTTTGGCTTGCAAAAGATTAGGAGGAATGTAATTCAGAAGTTTTGGCTTGCAAAAGATTAGGAGGAATGTAATTTAGTTCTTTTTATATGGGCACATTGTTTATATGAGCACCTTTTACAAAAGAGTAATGTTATTTAGTACGACTGGTGCTTGACACCATATCAAAGTGACACTAAATGATAAGTTGAATTAAGTGGATCATTTATTTATTCATTTAATTATACTTATAATTTAATGACATATTAAATGTCATTTAGACTGGTGTCAAGCACTATTGGTGCTACATAACATTATTCTTTGCAAAATACTTCATTAAGTTTATATGAGTACAATGTCTATATGAGCACTTCTTATAAAATATTTCATTAAGGTTCAAATTGTGAGAGGTGCTCATATAAGTACAATACCCATATGAAAATTTTTAGAATGTAAATAAATAGAAGGATTGTTTTGAAAAATAAAAAGAATCAATTCAAAGCTAAAATATAACTAATGCCGTGTTCAAGCATTTTATCCTCATCAATAGGCGAACATGAGTCTCCAATGAGAGCAAGCTACCCGCCCAACGCATGCTCAACTTGTATCCACTCCATTGATAGCTACTATGAGTCTCCTTTAAATTTTGGATCAATGATTAGTCACATTTTACACTTTTTCAATTTTGACTTCAATTTAGATTACTTACACTAACTAATACCTTGTCACACTCCACGGTATTTTTTAACAATGTGCTTAGCAACACTCCGGAGTTAATTTTTCTTGAAGTCATTGTATTTATACATAGTGTTCTAAAAAACGTGCTTAAACTAGGTAAAACGCCTCGCTTTGGCAAAAAACGTGAAAAAAGCAAGCCAACTCAAAGCGTTGTTCAATGAATCAAAACTAAGCTCGATTAGGCAGGCTTAAGTGTGAAAAAAGCTTGCCTAGGCGTGGAAAAACATTCCTAGGCGCACCTAGGTGTGAATTACGAGACATTTTTTAATTTTGTTTCTTTTTTCTCTTTTTCTTTTATTTTTATTTTTACTGTTTGAGATCCAATTAAAATTAATCTCAAATTAAAAGGTTAATATAAATCTCTAAAATATCTTGAAGTTATAATTTACCATATAAGAAATAACGAATAGAAAAGAAATCAAATATAAAAAAAGAGAAGTAAATGATGACTTATGTAAGAAAAATACAAATATTGTATTATGAAATTGAAGTAAAAATTATTTATTAAATAGATATATTTACAATTTATATCTTTATACATAATTGATATACATTAATTTCAATTAACTAATAGTTTTATATTGATTCTTAAAAATAAAAAAATAAAATTGAGAAAGGCATTTTAACACGCGCTTAAGCTTGTAAAGTTTGAAGCTTCAGGTCTACGCTTTTCTGTACTTCAAGTTTTTTAAAACATTGCCTATATGTCACCCAATTGGAACTTAATTCAATTGAGTCACTATAATTTTTTAAGGGTTCACCTGAATGTCCATGGACTCTTAGCCTGGGGTCACACCAGCGCCTGTAAGGATCCTTAAACCTGCAAGTGAACACTTTCCTTTGGCGGCAACACATAAGCTAATGAGAGCAGAAGAGACACATCAAATGATATTTGTACACATAAAAAAAGTGTACAACTTTTATACACACCCTTTGTATTTACTTAAATGTCCATCTTCCTTCAAATCACAACTTGTTTACGAGGGTGATGAATTTACGTGTGTACAAAAGTCTTATAACGTGTATGTACAAATAGCACTTTTCGCATCAGGATACCGATCCGGCTCCTGATATTGATTTCACGGGAACTAGTTAAACCACACATGCGTTGCACGGGCATAAAAATTTATTAAAATATATTATTAAATAGTTAAACATAAATCTGTAATATTGACACGCCTGTAGAGAATATAAAAACACAAGTATACACTAGTTGAATCAATAAGATCAATAAACTTAGTAATCGTAAAGTTCAAGATCGTTTAAAAGACAACATACATTTTTACATATAATCATTCGTACATAAATAAAATAATAGAGAAAATATCTGTTACCCGCCTCATTTAAAAAAGTCCTAATAAAACTAATAAATTCAAAAAAAAAATGTAAAATACATTAAACAAATTTAAATAATATTAAACTCACCAATATACACGGTAAATATGGTGAATTAACGAATAATGATAGATTAAAGTTTGTTTTAGAATTGACATTTCAGATTTGGTTTGTTAATTTATTAGTGAAAAAGATTAACAAAACAAAACAAATAGGTAAAATGGTTAAATTTTAGTTGTTAAATCCAACGGTCATAAGTTCAAGTTTTTTTTGAGTTCTTTTAAAAAAAATTTTGTTAAAAAAAGGGGCAATTATCGCAAAATTTATAAAATAAAAAGCGGGAAAATCGCATTACAAAAGATACTGAGATTTAAGTGGATTAATTAATATATAGATGTTTTAGAATTGATATTTCATATTTGGTATGTTAAATTTATTAGTAAAAAAAATTAACAAATAAAATAAATGAGTAAAATGATTAAGGTTTAATTTATAACCAATAGTCATATGTTCAAGTTTTCTTTAAGTTCTTTCACAAAATTTTTTGTTGAAAAGAAAAGTAGCAATTATAGTAAAATTTACCAAATAAAAAAGGCGAAAAAATCTAGGTATAAAAGATTCATACATTTAAACGGAAAGCGAAACACCCTCCAATGGAGGCACCTACTCTTGGCCACTGGTTCACTACGAAACTCCTCCGTACAGAATCTACAATTTCTTCAAGACTTTAAACAATTCAGGGCCGCTGCGTCGAACCCTAATAACTCTCTTAAGGGTGTGAAATGATGATTTTGGTGCATCAGTTTTCACCTTTTATCTTGCATTCTTCAGATAGCGTTGTGATTTTATCAGTTTGCTAAAATCTTATACGATTTTTGATTTATAGGTCGCCCGATGGTTCTTGCTTCCTTACGTGCTATGACGATAATAGCCTATAGGTTTTTACTTTATAAGCCTGTCCTTGATAACAGTTGAAGTTTGGATTTTTTCTATCTTTTATTTTTTTCCCAGGAGATTGCATTGAGATTCTTCTTGAATGGTGTTCTTTTAGTCCGTATGATGACAGTGGTAATCCTGTTTATAGATGTTCTTCAGCTTTGGATGAACGTATCTTTGTTACAGTTACACATTTGATTTAATTTGTTAAGGCTGACTTTGTGGTTTTATAATCCCTTGGGCACACTCCCCTCTGTAACTAGTTTTGAGGGTGAGTTTGACCCAAATTGTTATAACCGTAGTATTAGAGCAACTCCGAACTTGGGGATGGCCCTTGTCCTGGAATTGTGGGAGGGTTGCTACCTGCGTACATGTGGGTATGCCAAGTGTAACGACCCGCATTCCTACATTTATCCGGCAGGATCTAGAAGAGGGTGGTTTCGGTGGAACGCTCTAGAAGCCGTCAAGGCTGCTCGTCAAGGCTAGAATAATATGGAACGTTCTTAGTCTAGAATATTCCATTGTAAATATCTTGTAGACTTAATCATAGCCAATAGATCGAAACGATATTCACCGTTCCCAAAATATCTAGCTTTCGAGGTTGGGTTCTACCAAAATCTTCTAAAACTGGAATTTGGGTAACAAACAAAACTTGTAATGTGGAATCATTTGTGGGGAACCTCTAATCCTGTACAACCTTTTCCAGAGTATTATGCTTGAATTTTACATAATGAAAAATGCTTACTCATATTAATAAATAACTGATGGTATGGATGTGCATCTGACTTAGTGGAGCTACAAGAGCAAGGGACATCAGATGTGCTGAGACCACCATTTCTTATAAATCTTCGTGGGTATAATACGGTATACTATCCTAATACCTGGGATTCAACTTTCCCTATCTGCCTGTTTGTTGTTCCTTTTCAGGTCCTTCTATGTATTTTAATTTTCTTCCTACTATGATTCATGATGTACTTCAGTTGGATTCTATTAATGAATAAGATTTCTTTCTTCAAAAATAAATAAATCTAACATCCGCTTACCAGATGTTCTTGGTCAATTACCAATGAACTGTCTTAATGTGGAAATGCTTGTAAAAGAAATATATCCAAAACAGAAAAAAGGGAAAAGAAAAAAAAGAAAAGGGTTTCATTTGACATCTATATGTGCTGAGTGCTTTGCAGTTATATGCAGGATTTGATCTTTTGGCTCTTTAAGATTTAATCTTTCTACACATCTCCTGAAACCATTTAGCTCATTTGCAGATTCATATTTGGCAAACATTTTTGTGAGCGAGGGAGAGTCTGTCTATGATTATTGCTGGCACCCTCACATGTGTGCATCAAGTATATATCTCCATGACATATTTTCATTATGGTGTTCATGATCAGTATTCTGAAAAGTATAGATTCATTGAATTTCTGGTTTGTATTTCAGATCCAGATTTATGTGTATTTGCAACTACTACTCATGACCATCCCATCCATCTCTGGGATGCAAACTCAGGCCAGGGGGTGCATCGCCAGTACGCTTCTTTTAGAAGTCTGATCAAAGCTTAAAGATAGTCTTAAACCCCAGAACATGTCATCTAGTAGTTAAGAGCATCCACAATTGTTGTGCTAATTTAAGCTACCCACATAAGCAAGAAATTGGAGTTTTAGTGATTGCTAAGTGACAAATGGGTAAGTTAATTTTAACAATTGCTTAACAATCACATTGGATATGTTAAATTTAGCTATCAAATTTTATTAAGTTTAAGTGGACCCCATTATTGTCAAAAGTTATTGGTTAAACATTATCAAATAAATAAAAAAATAATTTTTTATAGATAAAAGTGTCAATTCAAGTGTTAAAATCGTTGTTAAAGTTAACAACAATTTTAACACTAAGCTAAAAAAAGATTCCTTTAAGAAGAGCACTAACATCATCAATGTAGCTCTAATTTAACATGTAATAAATTAATCAAAGTCTCTAACAACCCCATTTAATATTTCCATTGTGGATGCTTTAAGAAGATAGCCTTAAACTCGAAAACATGTCACCTAGTAGTTAAGGATAATAGGGTTACATTTTTCTGTTCCAATATGAGATCTTAATCCTTTATATTCTTGTTTGCGCATTGTATACTGTCAAAAATCACCTCTACATGCTGGATTTCAGCTGCGGTGTACGTATCGTGCCTATGATGCATGGATGAGATTGCGGCTGCCTTTTCAATCGAATTTAACCCTAGGGGAACTAAGTAAGCCTTCATGTAAATGCCTTTGAGTCATGTACAAAATTTGTAATTTCACTATAGCTGTGGTTTGAAAAAAATTTTCATATCCCAGCTGAAAATTCGAAAAAGATAATAGTTGGCTTGGACAGCTTTCTCCCATTATTACCTTATGTTCTCGAACAATGAGATTGTAGTTTTTAACACAGTGAATTCCTTCATTTTACTTCTAAGATTGATATTTCCTGATCTCTGAATATTTGCTGGATACAGTAAAACTCTAAGGATATTTGATGTTCATCGTCCTGGTAGAGAGTTTGAACAGCATTTGACTCTTCAAGGAAACAAGGATGGGCAAGTAGGTATTTGCTTTATAATGACAAAGACACGGTGTATGTTGTTTATAGGCTTTGTAGCCATCCTAGCAATATCTTTTTGGTTTTCCTGTGTTGTAAAATATGATGTACCAGCTTAGCAAATCGGATTTCCATAACAATGTACTGCACACTCTATTATATTTTTGTAAGACAAGGGAAATTCATCATGTTCATGGCACAAAGAATTTGTCAACCAGGTCTGGAATGATCATATACATAATAGGCTTAGTAGCCATCCTAGCAATATATTTTTGGTTTTCCCGTGCTGTAAAATATGATGTACCAGCTTAGCAAATCGGATTTCCATAACAATGTACTGCACACTGTATTATATTTTTGTAAGACAACGGAAATTCATCATGTTCATGGCAGAAAGAATTGGTCAACCACGTCTGGAATGATCATATACATTGAAGAAATCTGTTAAACTTGAGACTTACATGAGCATGGCTACAATTGACAATTTTAAGCTAAGACTTGGAAGTAGATAAAATTTTATGATAATGGATAAGGTCAGGAGCTAAAAGGATTTTTATTTATCAGGTGGGAGGGGCTATCTTTCTGATGGTTTTTGTATTAGATCTATTTAGCTTCTTGTGGGTCATTGCGAGTTCTCTCTTTCTTGGGGTCAGGTATAATATTCTCAATTGCTTTTTCCCCCTTCTACTGTGGATTGCTGGCAACAGGTTCCTATAGTCAAATGACTACAATATATAGAGAAGAAAAAATGGAACAATTATATGTCCTACATGGTCAAGAAGGTGGGGTTACCCAGGTAAGTTGCTGACCGTCATTCTTTGGACTGTGCATTTTTTTTATTTTTGAGTGAATTCTCATGCAAAATGTTCACTTGGCAGGTTCAGTTTTCTAAAGATGGCAACTATTTGTATACTGGAGGCTGAAAGTTAGAACTTTATATTATCACAAATTAATAGTGCCCTGGTGTAAGTCCGTGAGAATGTTGTTACATGTAAATTTAAGCTTTGAGAGAATTCTAAAGTTCTTATGTTAGTACCAGCAAGTTCAACTGACGTACAAAACTAATAGTTATATATTTATTTTCAGCTTTGATAATGAAAGACAAATTATGATTCCTTTGTTTTTCATTTATCACTTACCATTAAAAAGAGATTAGGAGAAAGTGAATAAAATACTTTTTTTGTCAGTTATCACATGATTTATGCACAGTTTGATGCATTTGTGAGTGAGAGTGATTATTTGCTACTTCTTTGTTGAGGTAATTGATTGGTGTTGTCAATATAAATGTACATCTTACCTGTTCAAATAGAGAAAGGGAAACACATTAATTTATAGGAAAGTTAAGATATGAGAACCTCAGTAGCCATTAGACCTTGAAGGGTTTTGGCCAGCTTTTTTTTCCCCGACAATGAGGACTAAAAATCTATAACCTTCGTTCCTTTAAAGTAAGGGGCTGTCTCACCAAGACGTTGTGTCTTGATGAACTTGCTGATTCTTGGGACAAAAAGTGTCCAAGATTCATTTTGATTTTCAACGCACTATAGTTTTTTCTTCTATTACACACTTCTATCTCATTGTGTTCATGATGTTCAGATACCATCCTTGAATTTGTGGGAAAGCTTACTTCCTGATTGCAGTATTTTGATAGAGAGCTGATAGGGGCACAATTGAGTCATATGATTTCTTCCTTTCTTATATATAATAAGATGAATGGATACCCATAGAGGTAAGATAATGTGCATAGAAAGATGTATGACATTATACTTATAGTTTCTACTGTTAATTGCTCATGTGTTGGTCTCAGGATCTAGAAATGCAAGCAAATTTGAACACAAGAGCGTGTTATTATGTAATAAATAAGTATATAAAAAATTATTTAAAATTGTTGCAGGATCCTTATATCCTGTGCTGGGATATTCGCAATACTGTCGACATTGTGTACAAGTAAGTTATATATATCTATATGGATCGTGATGATAATCTCACGATACACAGCAATTATTTCTATCTAGTTGGATCAATGATGATAATCCACTTTAGTGAATGGGGTCTTAGATAGGATAGGCTAAAAGGAAATTAAGGTTTTCACTGTACTTCTTTTCCACCTATGATTACTTGTTAGGCTCTACAGTTAATCTAAAGGTACTAATCAGAGGATACATTTTGATATTGAGCCTCAGGGTGGACACCTTGGAACTGGTGGTCTGGTATGACCAACCTTTACTTTTGTTCAGTGGTTAGTCTATTTAAGAAAATTATTTAGGATCGTATTATTATTTTTTAAACTTATTTCAGGATGGGCTGGTTCACGTCTATGACCTTCAAACAGGACAATGGGTATCAAGCTTTCACACTGCATCAGGTGCTCTGTTATCAATCCTGCTGCCCCTCACATTTTACAATCATTCCTATTGTGTCTATAAGAATAAGAAAATTTTTCTTGAACTACATGGCTTCAATCTTTATCTCTATGCAATTTGTCTTGCAGACACAGTAAATGGATTTTCTTTCCACCCTCATCAGGACACTGGCGATTTGGATGTCTTGATGATTCACAGGAGAACGTGAACCTGAGCTGACACAACTCGTTTGTTGGTTCTTCTTTAATTTGGTAAATCTACTTATTATAGATAAACACTCAAGTGCATTTTTCTCTAATGAATTAAACCATGGTTTAATTAGCTTTCATATCGTTTTTAAGTTTCCCCAAAGTAACTTTATAATCACATCATACAACATAAGTTTTAACTCCCATGGTCCTCCTTCAATTTCCATTTTGATGGGATTAATTAGGAAGCAAGTTTGGTTATCATTTACTCATTTTTACCACACACTATATCAACTTTTGCATAAAGAACAAA
>CAVNYN010223323.1:0-14166 GCA_963692815.1 Nyctanthes arbor-tristis | reverse complement strand
TCTCACATTTATTATTAAATATTAAATTATTCATTAAGTGCATGTATGCTCAAGTTCACCCAATTCCTCAACCACCATGATATTAATCCATAAGGTTATAACACCAACTTATTGAATCAAGACTTAATTCAATTCTTTACAACAAGGATCGTTGAGTTTTTCCCCTGTTTGGAAATGCCCATTCAAAACCATTTTAAAATCAAGAATGATGTTGTATGCTTATAAAATTCTTCTAGGAGGTAGAGAACTCACATAAGTTCATCTTATATCAAATTGAGCTCAGAAAAACCACGTCCGGGACACCAAAAATATTTTTTTTCTACTTCCCAAAATCTGTTCTCGGGTAGAACCAACCAGCCTCAAGAAATATGTCATAAAAACTCCTACCGATCTCCAAATGGCGTCATTCAAATTTTGGATGATAGACAACTCATAGGAGATCATTTTACAACTTGTATCGTGTTAAAATTCAACATATACTGTTAGTTATGAACTTCCAAAGGCAGTGGGCAGAATCAACCTTACGTTATCTACTTCCAGCCTTAATTTTTTCATTAAACTCATACATACATGCTTGGCTTCCTTGAATCTAATACTAACCTTTTATGATTCTCTTTTTATAAAAGATATAGCTTTCTTAGTTACAATTAATCCAACGACCTCATTTAATTTAACAAACTATCATGGAGTTCACCTTTAAGTTCCAAAGAACATCTCTTCAAGAAATTCAGCTTCATTGTTTCTTTCTAAACCATGATTTCATATACTAACTCTACATGATTTGCTCCTAGTCTTCATTTAATTCCACACCATTTACACCTATAGAGAGCTAGTACACTTAATTAATTTCTCAAGTTAAACCACTAACTTCAAAACTTGGAATTTCATATCATTCATATATCTCAAGAAAGTCGAGTACACGTGGTTTATATTGCCAAACTAATTATTCTCCTTGTTTAAAATTCATCACATGAAACCATACATATATATATATATATCGAAATCCCATTTAAGCAAAAAGGTGAAATTAAACTTCACTTACCTCTTGAAAGTGAAAGCAAAATCGTAGAACATCATGAACCTACATCGACTTTGGCCCGAATCTCCCTTATCTTCCTCCTTTATCTCCTTTTCCAATTCTTTTCCTCTATTTCATTTTCATTTTCTCGGCCAAATTCAGTCCCCAGCCAGCATGTGTGTGTGTTTGTGAGTTATGTATGTAATTTATCCCAAAATGCAAGAGAATTATCTAGAGGGTTAGGAAAATTGCACCTTAAGTCCCTCAACTTCTCGCTTTACTTCATTTAGGTCCCTAACTTTGCCATAATTTCATTTAGCTACCAACTTGTAATATAACTCTACATAAATCCCAAACTTATTTAATTTTGACCATGACTTAACTATTTCACCTTTAACTTTTGAGTCTGTATATAAATTAGCCCTTAAAGTTACGTAACCACATGAAATAAAAAGGTAAAGAAAATTTTGGGATGTCACATTTAATATTTCTTCAGAATTCTAACAGTTGATAGACAAATTTCAAGTTTTAGGTTACTATGTCTTCCTTCTCATTTCGATTAAGTGCTTACTCGTGAGGTTGATAGTATAATAATAAAATAAAATTAAATCGGTATTAAAACTTGTACTTTAATTCAATATTATAAAGCATAAGCTATAAAACCTATGATTATATGTTTAGTACATTATTACTTAATTTATTTTTTGAAAAATATATATTGATAAAAGTTTAAGTTGAGAGGATACAATAATAATAATATTTGAGGGGTGATGATGATTTAGAATAAAAATAAAAAATTCTTTTGAACAAAAATTTAAGTTGAGAAGATACAATAGTAATAATATTTGATAGTTTCACAAAAAAAATATTTGATGATGATGATTTAAAACAAAAATAAAAAATTTTCTTAATTCTTTTTAGAGCCGAAAGTGGTTAAAAATTAATGTTATGGGTAAATCATATTGAATTTATCCTTTGTTTAATGCTGCTTTCCTTAGGTCTTTTGTAATACGAGGGCATATACTTTAAATTTTTTAGAATAAATTAGTGAAATAGTGATTACTTTAGAGAATGTATGAGGAAATACGAAAAATATTGTTTCTAAGAATATGTGGCGGAGAATGAATGTGGAAAAAAATTCATTTTGATCATCTACACCCTAATATATATCAACTGACAGAATGTGGGTGTAGGGTAATTTTGGATATATATATATATTATGTATGCTCTCTTTTCCATAGTTTCTTGATTTTCATATTCTACATGGAATTAATTTTGTGTTAAAAAAATTATTTATTCTTATTTTCATTACTTAAGAATTTTGTTCTATGAATGACAATTTAATTAACTTTGTGCTAAGTGAAAATATTATGCGTTTTAATTTGATTCTATTTATGTATATTAGTAAAATATGTATATAAGTAAGTAGTATACAATAAAATTGTGATTATTTATCTTTTTAAATTACCACGCATCTTTTTCTGCTAATTATTCTATTCTGTGCAAAGTACGGGTATAAAGCTAGTAATATAAAAAATCTGTTAGTAAGGTCTTTTTAGACATTTTGTTTCATATTGCTGTAATATGTGTCGTATTCTAAGTTTTTCAATTTCGTAAAAAAAATTTTATTCTCTTTTGCCTTATCCATTCACCTTTTTGAAATAAGATTCACTATTAAATTTAATAACTAATACATAATTATCATTATTTAATTATTTAAATTATAGATAAATTCGATTATCCAATTGTCTACCATATCTTGAAATTTATAATTTATAATTAATAGAAATTAAATATATATTGAAAATTATAATTGTAATTTTTCTTAATTTTTCCCGTATAAATGGATCTATATATTAATTAAATGAAACGAGTTGCGGTACATTTGTACTGTAATTTTCCTGTCAAAAAATCTGTTAGTAGAGTCTTTTTAGTCTTTTATTTCATATTGCGGTAACCTTTGTAGTATTCTAAAATTTTAAATTTTTTTAAAATTTTTATTCAATTTTACCTTATCCATTTACCATTTTGAAAATAAGATTCACTATTAAATTTAATAACTAATAGATAATTATCATCATTTAGTTATTTAAATTATAGATAAATTTGATTATTCAACTGTCTAACATATCTATTTATATAATTAAGAGACTTAAGTCTTTAGTATTTTTTCCCCACCTAAAGTGGGTGCCACAAACGAACTGGTGATGTCATTTTTTTCTTTCTTTTTCTTTTTTTTCTTACTTGAATTGAATTTTTACTTATACATATCTGAAAATCTCTCCTTTCTATATTATCTCTCCGTATTAGAGAATCACTAACACATTATCATTTTCGGCCCCGATTTTTGTAAATATGTTTTCCGTCCTAATCTTCTATTTTGGGGGACTTTATATTATCTTAAATCCAGTCCATATTTATTTTGTGTTTGATTTCTTTTTCTTTCTTTCTTTCTTTCTTTTTTTTTTTTTTTTGAAAGGGATATTGTGTTTGACTTGTGGTGATATGTGTTGTCGAATTTGTTTGATTATTTTTGGACAATTTCAACAATAATTTTTTCAAATGAATTTCATTTGGGGGGGGGGTTACAGGGGGTATATAGAAAAGAAGAGGGAAATTCAGGAAGGGATATGTGTGAATTGAACTTGAGACTTCTGGCTAATAATGCAAGCATATTTTAACCAATGGAGTACAATTTGAACCACAATTTCAACAATAATTTTGAGTTAATAGTTTTGTTTAAATTTTCTAAAAAAAAACAACATTTCCAATACTCTGATTGACATTCATTGCCTAGATTCTCAAACACCGTAATCAAAATTGATATTCCTTTAACTTTCCATTTTTCATATGTTATTGTTAGAGGGCGAAAAAACACATTCATTCAAGAAAACCAATTTATTTACCATTCTAGAAGGTATTGATTGTTAAATTACTGAACATAAAATCAATATTTGAAAAAGTAGGCAAGATACATTTGAATTATGCGTTATTCAAAATGTATTCATATGAAGGCATACTGCTAAAGTTGCACTCAAGTTTCAAAGTATTCATTCATTTCTGACATTATTGATTTTGAAAGATGAAAATTCATCTATTTAGGATACTATGGATGAACTTCTATTCAAGTTTTATACTATAGTATGCATACTGTGACTTTGATATATCGATTCGCAGAATATACAGATCGGAAGAAATTTTGTTCAAATGCAACTGTCATGGGTACCTTTCTTAGAATTTAGGTACACTTATTTTGGATTTTGTGTCTCTGTGCAACGCAAGGGTAAGAGACTAGTCTTGAATTAACAAAAATTAAACACACACATATCGTTAGTTTAATTTAATTGAAAATTATAATTGTAATTTTTTTCGGTATAAATGAATATTAATAATTACGACTAGTTTCTATATGATTACTTTTATATATTATTAATTTATATAATCTTCATGTTATCTGACTTTATTAGTTTGGAATAAGAAATATTTTCACAATACACGTAACCTCCCAACTAGCAAATATTTCGTGCGATGTCATTTATCTAAATTAGTGTAAAAAAATAAAATAATATTTATTTGTGTTAGGGATAATAATCGGGTTAAAATATGTTGTAAACTATAGTTACCTTAATATGACAAGAAAAATATTACATTATTATTTTGTTGATGTTAAAAATTAATTATTCCTTATTAGATAACGTAACTTTATAAAATTTCACCATACCAAAAAATATATATATATAAAATTTCATATTATTTATTTTTAAATAATTTGATATGTATTCTTCCCTTGCGTATTAATAATTACGACTATTTTATATATATTTACTTTTATGTATTATCAATTTATATAATCTTCATGTTATATGACTTTATTGTTTCGAATAAGAAATATTTTCATAGTACATGTAACCGCCCAACTAGCTATTATTTCGTATGATGTCATTTATCTAAATTAGTGTAAAAAAATAAAATGATATTTACTTGTGTTAATGATAAAAATCGGGTTAATATTTGTTGTAAACTATTGTTAGCTTAAGATGACAAAACAAATTACATTATTGTTTGTTGATGTTAAAAATTAATTATCTCTTATTGGATAACGTAACCTTATAAAATTTCACAGTAAAATTAAATTAGTTTCAGAACTTTTATTTTAATTCAATTCAATATAACAAACCACAAGTCATAAAACCTATGGCTATGTGTTTACTACATTACTTAATTTATTATTTTTTTGTAGGAACATATATATTGGTAAAAATTTAAGTTGAGAGGATAAAATGATAATAATATTTGATAATGATTTAGAACAAAAATAAAAAAATTCTTTTAATTCTTTCTAGAGTAGAAAGTCGTTAAAAATTAATGTTATAGGTAAATCATATAGAATTTATTCTTTGTTGTAATATCGTTTCCCTTAAGTCTTTTGTAATACGAGAGTATGTATTTTAGATTTTTTTTGAATAGATTTAATGAATAGTGATTTTTTTGAAAAATATATGACATCATATGAGGAGATGCGAAAAATAATTTTTCCAAGAATATACGGCAAAGAATGAATGTGGTAAAAAATTTATTCTGATAAATGAATACCATCCACAATCTAAATGTGTTTTTAGAATTCTTGTACTGATACTTATTAAACAAATATGTGGACGTAGGATAATTTTAAAGTTATATAAATTTTGTATGCTCTCTTTTCCATAATTTCTGGGTCTTCATAGTCAACATGAAATTTAATTTATATTAAAAAATTCCTTATTAATTCTCATTTTTATTAATAAAGATTAAGAATATTGTTTTATAAATGACATTTTAATTAGCTAGTGAAAGAATTTCACTCAATAAAATTGTAATTATTAGTAACATATATAAATAAGTGAGTAGTACGCAATAAAATTGTGATTATTTAGTTCAAATTATCATGCATTTCTTTTTAAAATAATGTTATGTAGCATCAGTGATATTTAACACTAGTCTAGGTGACATCCAATGTGTCATTAAATGATAAGTACAATTAAATGAATAAATAAATGATCCACTTAATTCAACTTATTATTTAATGTTACCTTGATATAATATCAAACACCACTGGTGCTAAATATCATTACTCTTCTTTTTACTAATTATTCTATTCCGGCTAGTACATGGGTATAAAACTAATTTTATTGAGAATTACACCTAGTTAACTAAAATAATTCAAATGTTGTATCATGAATTGAGAATTGGCTAGATGTTGATGATCTTTTGGAAAAACATATACCTGGGAAGTTGGATTCATACAAATCAGTGTCATATCATGGAGTTTACATTTACTCTTGATCTGTGTTTTAGTAAACAAACAAGATATTGAAAATAAATTTATGTAATTAACACAAGATACATGAGAGTGCATAGAACCATACAAGAGTACTTTAAAGACATCGTGATGTCTTTAAGTACTTTAAAGACATCGTCATGTCTAGGAGCACTTTTTAAAACAAACATTAACCCATATTTCACGGCTATAACCGCCGTGACTGATGAGAGGACCAAATAAAGCATATATGCATTTTAATAATGGTAATTCTGAGTAAAGATCATAACATAGAGAACGAACCCTTCAATTTTTTTTTTCAGCTCAATGATTGACAAACAACCTATCTCAGCATGCAATTGCCAAGAAAATTAGTACCAGAACATGATAATCAACAAGAACATAATTTCCATTGGCAGTAGAAACACATAAATAGAGAAGATACATAAACGGAAAAACAATTTTGAACAACCCCATATAAATGCCACTTAATAATTGTTTAAATAATGATACTCTAAGGCATAGATTCAAAATTGAAAAGAGAACACAAAATCAATACCCCATCATTGCAGTCTAATGTGAATTCCAGGACAGCACAAACCACGCAAAAGTTTACATTAAGAAGACACTGTCAAACTACAAAAACCGAATTGCCAAATAGAGCCATTCAGCGCAATCTCCTGGCCTCCCTCTCAGATTCAAGCAGGGTGAGGACATCGCCCTCCCTGACAGGTCCCTTGACATTTCTCATGATGAACCGGCTCTGGTCATCAAGAAACTTCACTCTCACTTGGGTGACTTGACCTCGAGAACCAGTCCTGCCCATGATCTTCACCACAATGGCATGCTTGATTTGTGAATCCATTCTGCAAAAGCATAAAAGCCCAGCGAATAAATGCATGGTTCAACCAAGCATCAAACACATTTACCAAAGCTAATCTAAGAAATACTATGACGTATGGAGTTGCTAGCAATTAGCAAATTATTAGACAATTAATCATTGGCAAAGCTACTAAATGAGTGACTTGCATAATTTGTTATACATGAAAACAGATCAGTATGTGAGTCAAGATCAAAGTAAAATGTATACCCTGAATTGACTACAATGTATTATTAGCTTAAGCTCCACCAAATCATTTCCCAATAGATCAATCTACTTAAAGAGTCTTAAAGTGAATAATAACTTGAAAATCAAAAGCAAATTATAAAGTAAATACCATAGAAGCTATGCATCCAACTAGATACATAACGCAACATTCAGAAAAAATAAAAATACATTTGCGGCATTCTTGATTTCATTGTTTCTAATTTTCAAATTTTCCCCACAGAAATAAGCAGATTAGCAAACTTCAACTTTCCAATTACCCGCGCAGTATCCGTCTCTATCCTGTGTTCTAAGCCGAAGCAAAATGAATAACCATATTTAAATGCTTAAGAAATATAAAAATAGCGCCTCTCTTGATCTAGGTCTGGAACAACATAACGGCATACAAATTACGCAGTCAAATAAGAACAAAATACTCCTTGGCAACAGATTACCATAGACGAAATGCATTTAACAGCCATAAATCAAGCTGAAAAACCAGAATCGATGTTCAGTTCAACAAAAGTTACTTGTTTAGTTAAAGGAAAATTAAGATTGCAAAAAGATTCAAAGAAACCTGATAACAAATTCAAGGAGAACGAGGTGACGGCTGAGAGAAACCTGGATGAAGAACAGAGCTCGTAGTGACTCGGGCAGATGCAAAACCCTAGCGGCTGAGTTCCACTTTATATAGAGGAGTAATAGTCCATAAGCCTATATTCTGATGGGCCTGAAGACAGTCCATTGGCCCAGTTAACTTGACCCAGTACAGGCCCAACTATATTCCCTTTCGTACTAAGACCATTGCTGCTGTTAAGAGCAAGATTAAGACTGTGTTTGGCTTGGTAGATTATAATCTATTTTGATTATAATATACCATATTGTATTATTTTATTAGTTTTATTTTTTTTAAAAAGTTAAAAAATAAAAGTCAAGCCGTAATTATTTATTTTTTACAAAAAGCAACTAATAAAATGATGTCACGTAACAGATTATAATCAAACAAATAATCTACACTATTGTCAAACACTTTGTAATAGAGATAATTAGAGATTTTACACTCTTTTAGATAAGACATTCATTTTTACACCTTTGAACAAAAATAACTGTAAATATACCCATTTTGTTTATTTTTATTATTTTTACAATAATTAAATCCATTAATATCTAAATCAAGAGTTGCGGTGTCTATAGACACTGCAATTTTCTCGCCCTTTTTTACACGGTGTCTATAGATACCACATTTCTTTTTTTTTTTTAATATACCGAACTACATAATCCCTTTTCCTTCTTTGTTAAAAAATAATCCCTTTTTCTTATAATCTTCATCAGCCACGGAGAAATCTAGGGTTCAATTCTCCATCTGCCGCGTAGAAATCTATGCCTCAATGTACTGATTTTTTGTTCATAATCGCTAATTGGCAAAATCTTGGGGATTTGTATCCTCTAGATTACTTTGAATATGTAAATTTCCTTGATTTCCATTCTTTATTTTCAAACCCTTGCGTTCATTTGTTTTCTTGAATTTTAGCTCTCATTTAATAAAAGATTTCTGACTTGTGTTTCTTTTCATAATCCTTGCAATTGATGCGTGTGTTCTCACTTATTTTGCCACCTACTCCTTTGCCGAACGATGGTTATGCCGACGCAAGGTTTGATGTGATGACGATGTATGTATAAAAGGGTTTCGGTCTATAAAATGATCCGACTCCAATTCGGGTTCTTGTAATTGGTTTCTTGAATTTGCAAAAACATTGTTTATTGGGATTTAAAGACTTCCCAATTTTGCCCACACTACAAGAAATAAGTCCAATAGCCGCGACTCACGTCGCAGCAAAACCCGTGGTAGTAGCGACAAAGTCGCCTGCGAATGTCGCGGCTAAAAACCCGTGGTAGTAGATCCATAGCGGTGACTTACGTCGCCGCAATCTAGGAGCTACCCAATAGCGGCGATGCAATCGCGGCTGTATAATCGATGGGTTCTGGTCATTAAAAACGCATGATCAATAAGTTTTGGTCATTAAAAAAAATTTTAACCAGACCTGACCCACCCCGCCCCAGCCCCATAGCCTGATCTTTTTCTATCTATATTTAATTAAATATTGTTTGCCCATGTGAGGAGTCGAACTCACCATCTTGAATGCAAAGACATGGTACTTCACCAACTGGACTAACTTGACATTTGGTTATTACCTTGCTTTTATAATATATATTATATAGATTATTATAACTATAGTGACGAATATCTTCCTTATAACAACTATTTTCTGTCGCTAAATACAAGAACAAAGGTGGGAAATTTTCCCGTCAATCGTATAAAGACGACGTTTATGGGTGGTCGTTTTAGATCAAGAAATATAGCGACAACTTTTACACGTCGCCAGATCGGAAGAGCACACGTCTACAGTGGCGACATCACTTGTCGTCCTTGTAGATACATCCTACAGCGATAATATTATGATGTCACGGGTACAGGGTGATGACTACTGCGGTGACTTAAAATCGCTGCTGTAGCCAACGCTATAGCAACGATATCTGACGTCGTCGCAAAATATGGCTGCTATAGCTCCTGTTTCTTGTAGTGCTATTAAATCCTTTTTTCTGATTTTTAAAGACTTAATATGAAATTTTATTCACATCTCTATCCTGCTTGAGTTATTATAGTGTGTGAATCTTATTTAAGTGCTGAAATTATAACTTGTGATAGCTTATACTATTTTTTCCTGTTCTCTTAGTTTGAGTTTATTTTTTCTTTTTTTTTTTGGCCGCTCATGGTGTGCATCTACTTATGCTTTAATTTTTGCTTTTGTAGATTTTATGACATTCATTGCTTTCAGATGAATTATGTGGTGTTGCGACCAAATTATAAAATCCATAGACAGTGCTTCTGTAGATTTTATGACACCATTGCTTTCAGATGAGAAATGTGATTATTTGTTAATCATTTTATTTTTATTGGTGATTAATTTAATTTTGGGGTTTAAAAACGCAGGAGTTATTATTATAAGAGGTTTGGACAAGTCTAGGTATGAAAAGAAACCTGGTATCTATTAGCTGAAAAATCGGAAAACATTTAAGATTTAGCTCATATAGGTATTGCTTATATAATTACTTTTGTGAGTTTAATTCAATATATGTTGTTTATATAATTTTTTTCTTTTCTTTTGATGTTTCCCAAATAAGATATCTTGAATAATTGCACGAGCCATGTTAAATTCAATCTTGAGAGCAGAAGCTACACCCTTGAAAATGACCTCTGGAATGATGACTTTTAAGTGCCTGAATAAGAATGTGGCATGCTAAGGTAAGCAAATGGTATTTGACAAACATAAAATATATTAACCACTGAAAGCTTTTAATGGGTGAAATCTATTTCCAATAATCTCCAAGGAATAAAATGCTTATATATTTGAAGACCTATATAGTGAACTGGAAGTGTTATCAATTCCATCTCTAACTGTTGCAACCTGGAGGTGTTATCAATTCCTAGAAGAGCAAGCAAGAAACTTTAACCAAATTTCCAGCAATATTTAGTTTAAAAACCAAAGAGAGAAGAGACGGGTTTGGTGGCAAAGTTTGATTTTGAAACAAGGGATGTAAAAAATAAGTGGGTTTTTGAGGGGAGAAATAGAAAGTTGGATTTAAGAAAGTTTTAATTTTATTTTATTGGAGAAAAAAATATCATTTTACTGTAATGGTGTTAAAATATATATAAGTTTTCATTGGTTATCAACTCACTTAATCAAATACTAATGTGATAGAAGTTAACTACGCTTATTCATCTCATCTTACTTTTTTTTTCCTTTGAGTTTAATGTTATTGCATGATACTTTAGAACTGAGAGGGAAAGGGTGAGGTAGGACTTGTGGACGCTGGTGCATTTTCCTTAATTCAGTTTTGGATTTGATTTACATTTGATTCATCTTTCTAGACCAAATTGGTAAACCTCTCTATTGAAGCAGTGACATCTATACAAGAGCTCACAGTTTTGGTTTTCATCATGGAATGTAGTGAATGTTCTGGTGTATATTGCATATTGGTCCGTCAATTTTGTATGTTAGTTTCTTAAGAGAAGTGGTATGTAAAAGTTCATTAGTTTGGAACAATTGTTCCTTGAATAAGAAATTTCTTAGTAATATGTTATAATTCTTGCATGAATCTCCCAAGCAGAGATGTGGTTTTGAGGGATTTTATTTTAGAGAAGCAATAAAACGAGTCTTTGATTAATTTTTGTATTTTGGAAATCGTTTCACTAGTCGATGTATTTTAATGTAAAACACTCTAAATTATAATTCATTTTGCATTTAAAAGTTATTCACATTACGGCATTATCAATTATATTTGGCACGAGAATGTCTTATTACGAGAGTGCAGTAGTCTATTTACTTTCCACTTATATTTAATAATTTTTTCTGCAAATCTAAGGCTCACAAGATTAATATCCATAACTCAGCAAAATTCAGCCAAAATTTAACATAGGGTACTGTTCAGCTTCCTATTAGTTATATTTTTGTCTTGCACAGGTATAGTTATGCGAATTTTGAATGCTTTTTCTTTTTCTATATTACTACTGTGCAACGCACGTGTGTTAAACTAGTTATTATTAAACATCACAAAACCAAAACCCTAGCCACCACCTATAAAGGGTGGTTATATCTACACCACTATTTTTACCAAACACACCATAATTTTAACTTTTATTTGTATTTGCTAAAAATGTAAATGATTAAATGACCTAAATAACATTTTATTATATACCTATATATTTTTTAAGTACACCACAAAACAAAAACCCTTATTCAAATTTTTTATTTCCACCACACTAAGAACCCTAATTTATTTCTTTATTATACTACAATTGAAAACTTAAAAAAATAATGATTTTGTGTTTGAAAATTTTATCTAATATAGGATAAACATACAAACACTATTGAGATCGAATCGAAATAATTATCAATGTTTATATGCACGGTACGATCATCAAACGGGGCAAAAATTTATTTATATTTTAATTAAAATTTTCGATATTTCATATTTCAAGTTTCACGATTCAAATTTTCTTCATATTCACGGAATTGGCCGCTTTCCTTTTTTTGTCGTTGCCGTTTTCTTCCTTTTTTCCCCCTCATCTCCAATTCAATTTCATCCCAAACTAAACTTTTCCCAAACATATTTTTTGCTTTTTTCAAATTCATGAAACAGTGAACAATCTCTTTCGAAATTCATTTTTTTATAAATCATCTTCTTCTATTTTTATTTATTTATTTATTTATTTTTTGCAAATGAGACCTATTAAATTTCAAGGATCATGATGGTTTATGTGTGTGTTTGTCGTATTGGATCTCTCGTCGATTGGAAGAGTTCGGAGAGAGAAAAAATAGGTAGAAGATGAAGGAGGATGTGGTGTAGATTTCCCCTCTTTTTTTTTTTTGGTTTGTAATTTATTTTACTTTTAAATTTTAGGTTAGATTTGAAAAATAAATTTAGTTTATTTATAACAAATGTATTTTGATGGTATCGTATTTATCTTGTGGTATAGTTAAAAAGGATAGTGTAAATATAACTACCTACCTATAAATTCCATTTTTTATTTTTTATTTTTTATTTTATAATTTTAATTTTCATTTTACAGTAAAAGCAATCTCCAGTGTGTCACTATTTTTTGACATGTTACTATTTTCCGAATTGTTATGAATTTCCCTTTTTTCCTTTTGTATTTTTTTTCGGTTTGGTTGTTGTTGTTTTTTGCCCATTTACGAGCGTTTGTTACCAAACTGATTTTCTTGGATTTTCATGTTATCGTTCTCGTTGTCCTACTAATCTCCTTTTTCTTTTCCTCTTTCTCTTTTAATTCTTTCTTATCTTTTTTTTTTTGGGTATGTTTTGTTGCCATCTACCCTTATTGTTATCCTTTTCCGGTTGATTTTTTTTAAAAGACTTTTGTTACCATTTTCCGGTTGTATTTGTTAATGCGATATTTTCTGGATGGTAACATTTGCTCTCGGAATGGTAACACTTGTTATTGTGTTTGGGGTGGCGGCGTCAATTGCTGACAGTCCGGAGTTAAAAGTGTTAGTGGCAGTGACAGTAAAGATGACTACTTTTTTATTGAAAAACATTAGTGCTTTTAATTATTAGTATACTCGTAATAATTTATAAAAAATAATGATTAAAAATAATAAATTAATAAAGAACTAAATTTTAATTAAAATTGGTTTGGGGTAGTTTTAAAATAGAAAATGGTATTTTAACAATTACTTTCAATCAAAGGGGTATTTTTCAAAATCATATTACAAATGGTGGTTTGTATGTAGGGCAATTATATTCCCACTACAAGATTTTATTTCCTCACGACATTTTAATCCCACCGCATATAAAAATAAAATTTGATAGCTACACAACGATAAATTTACCTCTATACCCAATATATAAAATATAAAATAGATACTATAACAAAACACTTCAAATGAAATAAAGATGTGGTGCACATATGTAAACCTCGTTTCGGTAACTTCTTCATATCATGCGGTATTTCATGGCCTTCAAAATGCACCAATTCTTCCACTCACGCAGAATTAAAAGAAGCCGAAATGGATTATATTTCTAGTATCTCAGCTCATTCAGTTTTCTGTTGTTGGCCGTTTTCACGTACTATCGAAAAAATCGAGATGAATTTTTCAGACTTTGCCTCGATTTTCAGGGGTTTTTTTCCCTTCAATTTTCTTGCTTACATTCCGGTGCTATTCTTTATCTCAATTTGATGAAATG
>CAVNYN010223321.1:33895-54766 GCA_963692815.1 Nyctanthes arbor-tristis | reverse complement strand
CGGGGGGGGTGTTAATGATGACCCCCGCCCCTTTCTGTGTCTCTCGTTAGTAATGCTTGCTCATGTGGCAGTACCCGGAGTTATCCCACCTCATGTTTGCTTTTAACGGTTGCGAAAATTTTAATGAATAAAATCAACAAAATACCAATTTTTTTCATGATAATATAGCATTTCGTCTGCTTCTCATCTCGTGTCAACACAACAATGCTGAGCCTCTTTAATACACAATGCCAAATCTTAAAGGGTCTCAATTAAGTTAAATCTAACCAATGGCAAGCTTTTAAGTAAGCTTTTCTCGGAGCATGCCATGTGAGCTAAAAATGGATCTCAAGTCATCAGTTAAAAAAGAATGCAAGCCTTTTTTTTTTTTTTTTTTTGGGGAGCGAGTCTGACACCGGAGATTAGAAATTCAGCTTTTGAGCATTAACCATGACACCGGAGATTAGAAATTCAGCTTTTGAGCATTAACTACCATACTATAATGCAGTGATAAAAGGAAGACGGCCGACCTGAAAACAGGCCCGATAGAATACTCCACACGGGAAGATAAATCCCAGAAGGGTGCTAAAATGATAAATAAACAATTAGAGCCCTAAAATAGACAAATAATTGACAATCCACCACACATCCATCCTAAAGGAGAAATGTAATACTGTATGTTCGATACAAACAGGCGATAGATATTAGAGTTATTATTATGTACTAAAGCTATTACAAATTTACAATACACCAGAATACGGTGCTGGTGCTAGAAAAATCAGGCACAAGAGGTAAATCTACAGCTGCAACTACTAGCTCTTTACGTGTGGGTTTCACAAGGTACATCATCTCCATCAACCATTCTGCCCAAAAAATTTTGGCACTTCAATCTGGCACTGAGTATCTAAATTGATGGGTTTCAGCTTATTATTATATAAGCTTCAACTGCTTCATGGGAACCCGACCTGGCCTGTCCATCTTCGACTAATGCGAATCCCGTCAATGTGAGCACATTAGACTGCATTCCGAAAGAACATCCATAATACAGTGAATTTTGTTTCTATTACTCGTCTTCCGCAATTATATTTGGCATTTCACTTTGGCAAAGATACTCGTCGCATAAAGATGCCGATCCCCAGTCCTTCCGCAGTCGCAAAATATCTTCCGTGAAAGTCGATCCAGCAGAACCAATAAACACAGACGATAGTGCACAAATAGTCTTATCAAGCATAGCTTCCACCTTCAAGACAACAGTAAAATATCAGTTAAAAGGTAAATTATTTAAAAAAAGAAAAGAAAAGTTGACAGGGACCAACTTAGATGCAATTTATCCAACACGCTCTCAAAATTAATTCTTTAGCAAAAATATTTAACAAGCTAAGAGAAAAGTAAGTAGCATTTTTTTGCCAGAAAATACTAAGGACCGGAGTATGAAGGGAGGGGGAAGGAGCCCTTGACAGTGCCACAGATACAGACTGTGCACTGAAAAAATTACCGATCTTATCATCCAAAAGCCCAAGCTGTTAGACCGGCAACACTATGCATTTTACACTAGTCTTTTAAATGTCCCATCATGTAAACTTGTAAAGGCAATATTCATTTTTCCCACAAAGCACTTTGTATCACAAGTCTTTTAGGTATGGACCTCTGCTTACTCTGAAGAGAGGTCAAGCTACCTTGTCAAAAAGCTTAGTCTGGAAAGAGAGGAAATAAAGAAAAGTTCACTGGTGATTCTTGAAAAATATAAGAGTGCAGTTACAGGAAAAAGAAAAACGAAGGACATGAAGTCAACTATGAGCTCAGTCCTCCTAACAATATGAAGGCTTGCCTATAGGACATCCACTGAAGAATGAACTTTACCTGTTCATCTATTGGTACAATTACTCTTTTAAGTGCATAATCACTTATCCGTCCACACAAGTATATAAGTGGGCCATCATACTATGAGTTTCAGGCATTTCACATCGAATAAACATATTTCAGAAAATGCAGTGTTGTGTAACCTATATGTTATGTAAACTATTCTGGTTAGCGTTGGTCTTTTGTCCTTTTGAGTCTCATCAGAAGCCCATCCTGGGGTCATGCGCCTTGTATTTTGTTATCATTGGAATAAAATGTTCTTTGTTTTGGGAAAAAAAAGTTTAAGCAAGCTAGTTTGAACAAGCTTTTGTTCAGTCCAAAACAGAGGTCAAGCAGTTCGCTCGCACTTTGCAGAGTATCTAACATCTTAGAGCTTGTTTGATTCTCATTATTTGTCCAATTTTGGGGAAATTATAATGATAAGAGAGGTAGAATGTGTATTAAAAATGTCAAAAGGTTTAAAATATATGGTCATAATTGAGCAGTTGTCAAATCAAATGTCAAATCAGTGGTTGATAAAATTATAATTGGGGAGAATAATGAGAATCAAACAAGCTCTTAATTGCATGTGACCAGGAGAAAAGAAAGGAATACAATTTAAAAAAACGCATGCCATTTTCTTTTCTTGTGTGTGTGGTTTGAAGAACTAGATCGGAAGAGCGTAAGTGACCACACGAAAACAAAAAGTTTCAAGCCTCATAGAATTCTGAATAGCATCCCAAAAAGATAAAAAACAGTAAGCTCACAATATTAGACGCACTTACATTTTATGCAAGGAAATCACTCAGCTAAGCCAATTGATTTTTATGTAAAAGTCTTAAACTGGATACATATACATTCAAAATAAATCACGTGGCTATTTAAATTAAGTAGCAATCCAGATCAATTAATTGAAAATAAATTATTAATTTACCTGAGAATCTCCCTCAATTCCGTGTCTGTATAACAAAGCATCCCATTTCTCAGCATAAGTACGAGCTGGCCTCTTAATAAGTGGTACAATTTTCCCATTCAAGACAAGAAGTGATTGCAGTAAACCAGTTTCACTTTCTGCGGCGTCTGTAGATAAATATATTACAGGTGTATTCGCCCTCTCAACCACTCGCTTAATGCAGTCGGCAGCTTGAGGAACCGGGTAAAAGCAACTAGGTTTTTTAGCATTGCTGAAAAAAGAAATTGATTAAGTACTGTCAAAATCTAAACTGGATACACACACACACACACCCCTACGTGCATTTAAAAAAAAAAAGGGGGAGGGGAAAGCGGGACTAACCAGAACTTCAGAAATCCATGACGACGAAAGTGAAGAGCAATAAAATCTTTTCCCATGAATGTCTGAATAAATCGCTGTGCAGTGAGCATAATAAGTCTACTTGGCTCAACTAAAGTGTTACAACTGTGGGCAATAGGCCCTCCTGGCTGCATCACCCACTGTCTCTCAACATCAGCAAAGAACAAATCCCCAATTGCAATAACATTATCATTGGAAGCAAACTTGGCCAAGATATCCTGAACTGTTCTTTGCTTTGGCTTTTTAACATCCTCTTTCCAAACCGTCTCAATCTTACCGAACGAAAATCCCAGTCCTTTCAACTTTTTCAAGTGCGAATTGTCCAAAAAGCAAGGCTGTGGGAGAGAGAAATAACACAAGAACTTATCAATATGCAAATGTTTCTTCCTACTCTGCACAAACTCCTCAAATGTCACGACAACTTTCCTCCCCAGGCACTGGTTAATATGATCAATATCCAACACCCGGTTGAACTCGTAATCAACTTTAGCACTTGGGATAACCAAAATGCGATTGAGCAGAGCTGCAAAGAACATATGCTTCTCCAAACAAATCAAATGGTTTGACATTTGCCCTGAAACACAAACAGCAAAGAGGTACTTATCCAAATTAGGTTTCCATTCAATAGTCCTCCTCTCAGATAACTTCGTATCCACCTTTCTACACCCAGTCCAACCTGCAACGTTTGGGTCTGTATAATTCTCATTCAAACCCAAGAAATCCCCATTGTCATGGGCAGACAGCAGAAGTTGCTGAATTTTCTTGTTCAATGAAATCTGGCTAAAAAACCCATCTCTGAAGATATCCAACAATGACAATGGCGATACTCCAATATTCGCGTTGTTATTATTAAGGGAAGTCAAATTCACAGAAGCATTGTTTCTTACAGTCAAAGATGATTCAGTCAGCAGTGTGGTGTAATTCCAAAGCTTGAGAAGCTCAATTCGCTGCCGCTCAAGAAAATACAAAGCGCGCATTTGAGATTCGCGCATGCGATTGAGCAAAAGGGGATTATTACCCTCCGGGTTGCTAATAACTGGAATGTGTGTTTGAAAATGGTCTTTGACGCCAAGGGTGAAATAGAGGATAAGAATAACAAGAGGTAAGAAAACGGCGAAAAGGTAAAGGTACCTCTTGTCAAATCGTCGAATGGAATTGGAGAATCGGCTGCTGATACCTGCAATATGGAAAGTGGAAAAATTCGGTGGTTTAACGGTGTGGTTCTGGGAGATGAGGTTTTCACGATCGTTTTCTTCATCGGAGGAAGATTCTCGTTCCATCATTTGTATTTTCTTTAATTAAATTATTATTTTTGTTCAGAGTGGTGATTAGAAGATGTAGCGGGGAAGTGTTTGCTCAAAATAGATGCACAGAGTAACAGAGTTGAGAGGTTGTGTTGTTAAATATGCTCATCCTCCTCCTGCCGTTAAAAAAAAAAAAAAAGGAAAGGAAAGAGTGAAGAAGAAGGAATTCGTCGGTTGAAGAAAGTGACCAGGGCGGAGTGGTGGGTGGTCAGCAGTCGGGTCGCGTAAAACGGGTCAACTTGGGGTCCTTGGGTCATATGATATGTCAGTCATTTATGTATAAATATTTTGGGTTAACGGCCCACTGAACGAATGGGGACTAAACTTGTGGTGACCCGGCTCACTTCCTATTTGCCCACTGTGTGTGTGGCATAGACGTGTTATTTGTAAGTAATTATTATTAAGTGTTTATAAAACTCAGTACAAAGGGGATAAGATGATAAAAAAAAAAAAACAAAATGAGAAGAAAGTTAATCTAGTGTTGAGGGCTGCGTTTGAGTTGAGTCCTTTTAACACCCATGTAATGTAGAATGGGAGTGAAAGATGCTTTCTCCTTTTAATACATAATAATATTTTGTAAGTCTCTAAACGAACAACATAAAGTCTAACATATATATATGTATTATATATATTATTATAAGTTAGACTTATATATAGAGAAAGAACAACATCAAGTATGAGATGTATGTTTGTAGTAAAAGGGAAGAGCGAGTTGAGTTGCTTGAAAAAAGAAAAGGAAATGTCTCTGTTAAGATGTTTGTCAATAATTTGAAACGAAAAGTTAGGCGGGGCAGAAAGAGAGAGAAGCAAAACCAGGTGGGGGCGAAGGCGTAGCAGCTCTAATCTCATCTCGTGCTTTCTAGTAGTATCCTGTCTCTGTCCATGTCCACGACACCACCAGCCGAGCTGAAGATGTATATATCATCACCTACCACTTAAAACACAAGCAATTAATTTAGCAACAAAATGAAGGGAATCAGATCAGTAATCGCTGCTTTGCGGCGGGGGATGGCCAGCAAGGCATCCAACTGAGCGGCAGTCCATGGTTCTAAGTTGCCCATCCCTGATACTATTGCCGTCCAGCTACGTGTCTCCCCCATAATCATTCACCATCTCCTCCGCTTTCCTCTCCAGTTTTCCACTTTAAGCTGCCCATACCCATCCATCTGTCTATCTATCTATCTATTGTAACTTCTTAATAATAATAATAATAATAATTAAAAACAACATTGCGTCTTCTTCTGGTGTTTCATGTACAAGGAGCAAGTAGAAATGAAGATTGGGAGAGCTAAACAAGACAAGGAAAACAAACGGCGGGAGATTGAAACAACTGTTGATTCCCAACTCAACAACTGCAACCAGCAACTTCTCTCCGTAGAGAAGATCATCGCCCCACTTCCCCAATGAGAAAAAAACATCACTCACTACATTATTACTCTAGTCTACTAGCACCATCACCATGCGTGCATCTAATAATTGTACCACTACTTGTTTGTCATAACATGTTGACCATTAATAAACCAACTCAACTAGTAACAGCACGAATTGCCCTCTCTTGACCCAAATCAATCAATTCACGTTGCTTCAACTTTGACACATGGATAAATAAATGGGGATTACCAGTTGTTTAATAAACAGTCAACCCCGTTGAAGTAATTTTGACACACACACACACATATACTATATATATATATTATATCTCATCAGTAACCTTTCTAACTATTATCAATAATAACAACAATAATACCCTAACAAACAATTAACATGCCCTGCGCTTCTCAACAAATTAAGCAGCGCTCCATGGAAGTTGTGCATCAACTAACCTACTTTTCTTCAGCAACTTCAACCTGCCTCCCACTAACCCATTTCTTGCTCATCCCTTCTGGCCGCTTTTCCGTTTTCTCAGACCGCAACTTCTCTCCACTCTGATCCATCCTCTCCGCTGACGGCTTCCTATTTTCAAACAAATCACTGTACCTCTTCTTCATTGCTTCTCGCTAAATTATTATTTGAATACCCTGCACTACCGTTTAAGAAATCTGGCAAAACAAGCTTCTCAAAATCAAAGCCCTCACCCACATAACTTGTTGATGCTAAGCTTTCAACTCCGTTTGTGTTTCTTTTCTCTATGTCATTCACCCCTCTGGTTTCCGTGTCCTCTTCACTAGGGGTAGAAGTTCGCAATGAATTGCTGCTAGTTTCATGAGAAGCTAGATCCCCGTTCTCAATGGATTCCACATACTGAATTGCTTCTGCAATAAGCATCCGGGTTTCCAGTAGGGACGACTGAGCCAAAGGCACATTTTTGGCAGCTTTTTCTAGAGCCTTCGCTGCCTTTTCAGCTTCAGCAATCAAGAACCTGCAAATTGTTTTATCATATTCAAAGCATGCTCAAGTAATCATCAACTAACCATATAGAAGTGCTTAAAATAAAGAATTCAGAATGATGGTATAAAAAATGTGAACATGCGGGGTGGACAACTAGGGGTATGAAGAAACTAGCTTTCTCATGTAACGCGTGGAACTTCCCAACAAAACATACAATTTGGCCCATGATTCATTAAGGAATTACACTGAAGACAACATAAATTTGTAATTCAGAGCTTTTAATCAACATAGTGCTATCCAGGAATCTTAAGGTGTGAGCACACTTGGCTAATAAGAGCACAAGTCATTTTTCATATAATGATCATGTATATTTCCATAATCGACCTCAACGGTTGATTCCCATTCTTTCCGTTCATCAAGATTTCTATTTTTTTCTCTCATTTTTACATATCCTAAATTACATTGAGAGCGCCAACAGAATTACTACCATGCAACAATGAATAAGATCAATATTATTTAAAAAAAAAAATTAAAACATGGAAACTTACTTAGCTCTTGCAACCGTCTCATTGCTTTGATTTTCAGCAGCAGCTCTCTGAGCTCTAATGTTCTTCAACATCTCTAGCTTGGAACTAGCCAAAGGATCCTTGTACAAAGGCTTGTTAGTTTTCTTTAATCTAATTCCTTGAGTCTGATGCTTTGGTTCACGCGATGATAGGTTATCAATCCCATTATCCTTTGTTTTGGGGGGACTTATTTTCCTGGTCTGCATATCACCACTTGGTTTTCTCTTTGGCTTTCTTTCAGCCCCATCTTTCACGCCATGAAATTTGTACAGACCAGAGCAAACCCGACTTCGGTATTCCTGGTAGCCCCAAGAAAAAAAAAATGGAGTAAGAAGGATGAAACTTCACGATGCTGGTTTATCAGATCTTGTGAAATTCTCCTAAAACTGTACCCATGACCATAGAAATCACAACAGCCGACAAGCAACTACATACCCTTTCCAACTTAAGACCACATAATGAGAGTATTAATGCAGCACTCATTCTATAAGCACTGCAAATTTTACAGATAGGCACCCCAATAGGAGAATTGCTAAAACTAGTATTCAGACAAAAAATTTAAAGTATTAAAAGCAAAATTCGGTTCTTACAGGATCGGCCCATTTTGCTGAAATAGCCTCTGAAATTTTTCTCCTCTGCTCAGCAGGCTTGGGAGCTCTCTTGTTTCCCTTGGGTTGTGGCGTCTTTTTCCTTTCTTCAATACTATGCAACCACTCCTGCAGATCAAGCTGTCTGCTTAAGATTTCATATGAATCCCACAGCAGCATTTCCTCACCAAGAAGTCCCCTTCTCGAAGCTTCTGCAATTAAATTTTTCCATTCATAGTAGCAGATCTCCTGCTGCATCAATTTCTTGCGGCGTCTTTCCCACCCAAGTCGAACACTGACTCCAATTCTCATTCTCGTCTCTTGGCTGTACAGTAGCAAAGAAGAAAATAAAAGATGTGTAGCAACGAGGAAAATGAAAGATGTTCTTTAAAAGGGGGCTAAAGAGTTCTAATTGATGATCAGAAAACACGCATTCCTCACTTATACAGATATGTGATGAATGACGATTGTAGATCTGTTATTCTCCTTCATACGCAATGCACTCCAAATTAGCAAAGTCATATTATCTGATTGTAATATTACTTATGACAGTTTAAGGCAACAACAGAATAGTGTTATGGAGTCTTTGTTTTCAAACCAATGCGAGTAAATTCCATTTTTATGCTGTTTCTCTCATCCGCACATACACTAATCAGCATGACTTGCCAAGCGATGAAAAGAAATGAATAACAAGCATGCCACTTTTATAACCTATTGGTGCAGCAAAAACATCCATAAACTTTTGAAATTAAAAGAGATAATAGCATTTTAACAAAAACAGTTGGCTCCATCATGGAAGAAGTCAATGTTCTTTTAGTCTAATTGAACATAGGGACTTCCATAATAAGATTCCAGCCTTTAAATTAAAAATGTAATATAAACAAGAAGTTTAATTACAAAGAATGCCAGAACCAAACTATGAATTAAAAGTTAAAATATACTCGGAGCAAAATCAACCTTTGAGCATGTCCCAAGTTAGCTAATTTCAACTTGACCTGCATAGAAAATGATTAACGAAATTCACAACCTGAATAAGACTATAAAATAAGTTGATGACATGGAGTTAAAATTGATAAGTAATTTAATTGCAGAGTGATTCGTGCATTTTAGATTACCATTGTAGTTGCAACTAATAAAATGAGTATATCAAGAAATAATTAATGAATTGAGACACTAAAGACAGAGGTGAAAGATCTGGATAGCTGTTGAAACAGGGAGAAGTCACGCCTAAGAAGTTTGCTGGTACAATCCATCCCAAGGTTGTCATTGAAAAGGAAGCTACATCAACCGCCACAGTTTATTCTCTTGGCTATCAAGTAGATGGACACCGAGTCCAACCCCGGACAGAGCATAGAAAAGGTATTTGGGTTGCTAAAACGATCTATTCAACTTTCAGACTCATTGAATTACTTTCAATCTCACTTAAGAAATCAATTCATCATATACATATACAAACACAATTGTAGGTTTGGTTTGTTAAACATCCCATAGTTTCCAGTGCTTTAAGTCTTAACCATGTTAGCATTATATTTTAATTCCAGATCAGGTCTCACATGAAGTAATTTCTCAAAAACCTGCCAACATCATTGGAAATCTCAGTCATACCATCATCTCCAAAACAACCATTTTTTTTTTCTTTTGGGTGTAAAACCACTCAGTTTCTCACATGACTTCACCTTAGGGTCTTGCATTGCAAGTCTTGTCTTTTCTCTAATGCGCTGTAGTGTTTCTGCACATATTTGAAATCGTTTTGTTAAAAATTCAGCAGCAAGATCACTAAACATTGAAAAAATGAAAATCCTGAGCATTTCATTACCAGGACTGTGCTTCCTTCCCTTGTTCCAAGGCCTATTCCCTTTATTTGCTTTGGAAATCCTCATCCGCCTCAACTTTTCTCTCTCGTCCACTCCTGTTAAGTCTGCACTTGAAGAATGTAGTTCAACTATAGGACTGTTTGAGCTTCTTGTATCTTCGTTAACCCTCACACCATTCTTATACTGATTTTCACCAGAAACGGTAGTTGTTTCAAGAGTAGCAACTGCCTTTATCTTCAGTCCACCGCAAAATACATCAATTCCTCCCGAGGAAATATCTTTCCTAGCCTTCTGCGGCATGCGAAAAGGCTTCCAAGAAAAACAGGAGGCCAATCTCCCTGCATTTCCAGTTGGAAGTTTACTACTAAAATGAACCTGACAACCACGTGCTAACACACTGTTGCAAAAACAAGAACAAAGCTGTGCAGTAGCAATATCTGCGTGAAAAAAAAAAAAAAACCCATCAAATAAGGAACTAAATGACAAAGAGAAGATAAGTGGATGCAATTTATTAGATTAGATTAGATGTTTCCTCTGGAAACCATATCGAGTTCCTCTCTCTCCACCCTATATCTTGCCTAATTATAGAGTAAATATGACTTCACAATTACTGATTACTATGAGAAAAATATCGTTTCCAGCAACAGTATTCAAGAATTCAGTTAATCTCTTACCGTCCAGCCCAACAGGGGGACAGATAGAAAAAAGAAAAAGAAAAAATTCCACCACGGCAACCGGGGGGAACAAACCACGGTGGGAAAATAATCAGTCATTTGAGAACGAAAGGGGGAAAGATGAGTCACCACATACCTAATAAAAATAAAGGCATGGGGATCTCATCCAGTCAATATCTAACACAGTTATTCAGAAAGAGATAGCAACTTCTGCGGTTTTTGGAGAATCCATGCACTCGCTCGCTCTCCGCTAGATGATCTCGAGGATTAGGGATTGGATTGCCAACCCAAACGCAACAGTAAAAGGCCAGGGACGCGAGATCCGCACACTGTGTCAGGCCGATGGATAATGATATCACCATGTTTGGCAACCATTTAAATTTTATTTATCAACCAATTTAAATTTTAAATTTTAGACACATAATAACATTATATTGAATCACATATTTGATTTGATATAAATTCTTACATCATTTTAATAATTACCTCCACATAGCACAATCAAATATTGACACCTATACAAAATTTGAATTTTAAATATATTAATAAATCTACTTTTTTTTTAATGGTTACCAAACAACGCATGTAGGGATGGCAGAAAAATCTGATCCACTCCATAACTCGATGAGTACCTGATCCGTTTGAGGAAAAAATTCTCGATCCGTGGATTAGTAAAGCAAATCACAGTAGAATTTGTGATTTGACACATGAAAGCAGATCGGATCAGACCACATAAATATGCTAGAATTTTTACATGATAGTCGCTAGAATGTGTTGCTAATTCAATTTTTTTTTGTTATTTATTTATTTTATAAAACAAGTTACTTGAATATGCTACTGCTTCTCTCCTTTGATTAACAAGATGCCTTTTTTTTTTATTGCCTAGATAGAAGTATCATGTTGGAAATGAATTTAATTAAACTATATATACTTGTACCAAATAAAAACTTACGGCTCATGCTGCCTAATTTACTAAAGTTTTATTTTTGTTCTTCTCTTAATATTTATGATTATTAATTATAAGTTACAGAGTTTTACTATTACTACTGTCATTTACAGTATTATAGAATGATGATGTGAAGAAGCAAATTTTCTTATTTTTGTCTAACTGATTTTGTACATCGATGATGACTTATTGAATTTATCTTGGATGTTGTCAATTTTCTAATTGCTATGTTAACTGTCGACTATTGATATTACTTTTCGCTATGATACGTGATAGTTGATATCGATTTAATTTTATTTTACTGTTAAAATAGACTGTAGTGTATTATATGATTAGAATACTAAGTTAGGATATTATAGTAGTGTAATGTATGATTTAAAAAAAAAAAAGTTTCGTAGATCAGTTAGTAGATCGCAATATTGATCCGATATGATCTATAATATGATCTGATTTGCTCCGATCCGTAAGTCGTGGATCATGGAGCAAAATCATAGTTTTGTAAATCTTTCGTGGAGTGAATTGGATCGGCGTCGATCTGATTCGATCCATTGCCATCCCTAAACGCATTCTTTTACGCATGAGAGTTTTTTTTACGCACAAAAGTTAAAATGTTGGATTTGCAATATTTCGCGATAAATTATCAAAGCCAAATTATCGCGATAAATTGCAAAATCCCAAAAAAGTCCAGTAAGTTCAAAATTTTTGGTCTTTCAAACCACAATTACTTCTTTGAACTAGAATTAGGGTTCCCCTGGGTTAGGGATGCAGAACGAGCCGATCCACAAAAAACTCAAGCCTCGGCCCGAGTTGAGTCCCAAATTTTGGGGAAGGCTTGGGCCGGTCCGTGTAGCTCCCCGGGCTAAAATGGGCCGGCCGGTTCACAAGGGCCCTCAAGGCCCGTGTCGAAATTTAAAAAAAACTAAAAAATTCACTGAAGAAATTATTTGTTATAATTTAATTATTTGTTTTGTAATTTCATATAAAAGGTAATTATATTATCACTATCATTTTTGTTTACCACGCCACATTTTATTTCCACTACTACTATGTTTGTGTTATTTATTCAAAAAAAAAACCCGGCCGGCTCGGCTTAGAAAAAGCCCAAGTTAAAGCTCGAGTCGTTCTTAAATTTCGCGACCGGGCTTTGGCTCGGGACCAAAAAAGCCCGAGCCGAGCTCAAGCCTAAACTTAGGCGAGCCGGCTCGGCTCGTTGACATGGCTACACTGGTTGAAGCAAATTGGGGATTTCCGATTATTGGCAACCCAACTCCCAAAATTGGATCGAATCACTTGTTTACTTGAAGAACCGCTGTGACTATAGACGATGTCGAAGATGTTGCTCCGTCTTGTAAAGGTGGACGGCGAACTCCCTTGTTCGATATACCAAGCTGTTGGCCGGCAATGAGGACGATGAATACGAAGGTCTTGAGTCTCCCTTCCAAGGAGGTAAGTTTCGTTCCTAACTTTTCTTTTACCTCGGTCTTTTTTATAATTTTTTTTTTTCTTTTTGGGTTGCTGTTGTTCCTCCCTTCGTTATTGAGCAGTGAGGCAGCAATCTAAAGCCTTAAAAAACACACACACACACACACACAATGAAGAATTTTTTTTTTCTTCTTTTTATTTTTATTTTTTAACACGTCAACCGAATGGCAACCTGTAGATAGAACAATATATGCATTTTAATTATGTTCTACGATTCTAGCAAATTAATGTGGTCAATTATTCATATTTGTTACCCAATATTGTGGTTTACAGCTGCATTCTCCTATTCATTTGGTTGGGCATGATTTGTATCAACTAGTATATAGGGTTATGTCAATATGGAATATATAAGTAGTCATGCGTACATTTAGAATTAATGGGTTTTACATTAGAGCCTGACACTCTATTTATGCCCGTGCTCTCTAAACCACTTGCTTATGTAGATCTATGATGCTCTTATCATAGTGTCCAAACATTTGAGAATTTTTCATAGCTTTTAGCTATATGGAACAATTTTGGAGATTTACGGCAAGCGTGTTTGCTGACAGTTGAGACTTGTGGAACTTCATTCATTATAGATATTTGGATTGGTGGTCGAATCTTCTACCATGGGACTGTCTTTGTCCCTTGGATGGATGCTCAGAAAATCAAGCGAACCTTATTATGTGGACCCTGCGGTAAAAATAATTATTGCAAAAAACTAAGAATGATCATTCATAATTTCATGACAGCAGTGTTTCTAAAAATAGCATAAGCCTTGTTATGACGTGGCTCAAAAAAACAAGATAATGTAGCAATGTGTTCAGTTGTTTTTAGCTTCATTATCATTGCTAATTGCCTTACTGTGGAATGGCTGGATGTTATTCCTTGTGGAAGGAGGAGAAAAATACAAATGGTTTTTCTAGGATATTTTTTGAGCATTTCACATTATACCTCGAACATGTTAACATTGTAACGATTTTGCATAAGTACGGAGTATGTTATTTCTGGGAGGTTGTTGCTTGGTGCCTTTATGTATTAAGTTAGTTCCTCGTTTACTATGTTATCTCAGGATAGGCGGAGAGTCAGGCACTCAGATGTGCTAGAACGTTTCGCTCATGGTTTGGATTAGCAGATTGCAGCTAATGCTAATTAATGTAGTTAGGCGTTATGTCGATTTACACTAAGTTATTTGTATCAATCTATAGTGGATTGATTTTGTTGTTTGTGATTGACAGTGTATGGATATGTATCATTTTGGCTGTGTCAATTTGGCTATATTATTCGTATCAATCTGGGGCTATGTCAAATTTGTTTGTGATTTATACTAAGTTATTTGTATCAATTTGGACGTGGCGTTTGTAATTCTTTCATTGTTCTGATGGTTTATATGGCTTTACTATTGTGAAAGTGTTGCATGTAAAACTACTGTGATTTCAGCAAGTTGGTTAGATAATGTTTACAAAGGAGACTGCTGAAATTTTGGCAGCTTGGTCAGATCATGTTTTCCCTGGTTGGATTTCAAAATGATATCCATATGTACTTATTCACAATAGTTTAACCCTACGTGTAAACTTTATTATTTTCAATGAGGCTTGCAACTTTTGCTTGCAAAGGATGACCAAAAAAGCTATTTCTAGTTTAAGAAACTATTAAGAAAATAAATTATTCTAATGAATCTTACATGGTGGTGTGCACACGAAACATTATTTATTTGTAGTCACATTATTTTTCCTCAATAATAACTCAAATTAATAAATGACAAAATTGTCTTGCACGGAAGAAAAATTAAAGTCAATATATATATATGTTCATAATCACAAATTAAATTGATGAAAAAACGCAGCACACTGCTTTGTTTATTTATCCATAACTCTGCAAAACAATTTTGCATCACAGGAAAAACATTAGGCGGGCGGTTTCTGCACTTCAACATTCCTAGACTCTACAATTCATGCACACCTCTATAATAGGTGAGACAAGTCATCATTTTCATTCCCCACATCTCCATGCGGCTCAGCAGTGACACAACGTAGTTCATTCTCAATGTGAAAGCGTTGTAAACGTACAATCCTGTGAGAACATACAACTCATAGATGAAACACACATAACTCAAAAACCATGAACTATGAAATAATCACAACGAAAAAAACTATAAAAAGAAGATTGATAAACTTTAGCTAATGCCATTAGCAAGAAACTTGTAATGTGTATCATAGATTCTCATTAGACTAAAGTCATCTTCCCCCACAGGGAGTTCTAATGTCCGTCTCTTCCTTCATCAACTACTACTTATAGTAACTTCCATTTCTGATCAAAATAATACAGAAAATAATTCGAATAACAAAAGGAAAAAAACCATATCAATGCCGTGAGACTTCAAATTATAGTCTCTTTACAGTGAGCTGAATCGCTCAAAAACTCAAGATCACCACCGACATTCAAGAAAAGTCCAGGAATTTGGAAAATAATTGGCTGCCCCCATTACTTGGAGGTTAAGTATTACTAGAACTTCTGCATCACAGGATCAGCCGGGAAGATTCAGAAGGAAGAATCTTTTAACGCCCATCACCTACATGGTAGAATGATTCACCAACTAGTATAAATAGGTGGCATCCCATTCCATTTTGTGCAAGAGAGAATCAATAAAGTGTGTGTTGTGAGTGTAAGAGAGAAGTGAGTGAAGTCATGCAAGTAAGAGATGGGATAAAGAGAGAGCAAGTAAAAGCACATTAATGCACATGAAATGGAACAGCATATACAACAATCGATACTTTGTTAAATTCAATACACATGAAATATCTTTACTGCCAAGCTAAACTCACTAAAAGCTCATTAATTTTAGTTTACATGTGTGATAGGATCTCAAGCAATTTGATATATTTTCATCCTTTATTAAGATTTTGTCAAATAATTCCAAATTACAAAATTCAAAAACCAAGTTGGATAAACATGTTCTTCAACCAATAACTTAGAAATTACTCTTTCCCATATTTTGTACAGCCTGAAATGGACTGGACCAATAATGTGAAAAAACATGAAATATATATAAGGTTGAAATGGACTTAACTCGTGGAACCAAAAATGAACTTTTCCAAGAATTGATGACTCAATCAATAGACAATTAAGGTGCCAATAATAGAGACAGTCATGCATTCTTCGAGAATAAACTAAGGAAAATCCATACACAACAAAAATCTATTTACTCATTTCAAAAAATTGGCAAATGGCACACTTCTCTGATAACTCTACTCTTTGAAGATGATAAACTCAAGCTCGAGGGTCTTGCACACTCTAACATTTGTTAAAGCAACTACCTAATTCATCATTCAAAACAACTTTCTTCACCAAATTCCAAATATGGTTCATATGATTTACATGAAACTCACCTTTTCTATAACATTTCCTTTCAGATATGAAAGAATCATATTAATTGAAGATATATTTACCTGTAAATGGACTGATAGAAGATATACTTTATCAAATCCACCACTGCTGCCAGCCACCAACAAACCTGCATAATTTTCTTTTGCGGCGACTTTCCCCTAGCCACCTCTGCAGCTACCATGATTCACCCACAACAACCATCACATATAGGACAGTGCATATCCCAAATCAGAAATGACAATGCTATGATTATCTAGTGATTTTCGGTTTGTAAAACAAATTCAACTTAGCAGCAAAATAGGAAAATATTAAATATTTTCAACTAATTACCAAAGCTATCTGTGCAGGACTCCATAGCTTTTCTAAGTTTGGCTACTCATTCAGGAAAGAATAATCTTTCAGCAAGGCTACATACGTTTAATGCAAAGAGACTGAGTTACGTACGTATTTAATTTGCACTTAAGCTAAAATGATATAATGAGAACCACAAAATTGTAGTTATGGATCTAAACTCATTGAATAAGCACTTTCATGATATACCAATTCATCTTTGGACTTTGCATAAGTAAATTATCAAACTAATTTTCTGTCCAATCATCATTTCTATTAGTAGAAATTAGTGGAAAATAGACTCTCAAACAATGTAAGAAAACAATCCAATTTATTAAAACAAAAGCCCGGAAAGATTGAAAGCAACTCAAATCGATTTTTTTTTTTGGGGGGGGGGGTTGAAAGGAACTCAAATCGAGTTCGGAGGGATCGCATCAGATAACGCTAATGAAATCAGACCGCATGCCAACTTGCACCAGCCAACGCTACTGCCCAATCGACTCGGAGAAGGGAAGCTCCTTGCAAGCCAACTCGAACCAGAGACCCTATGAATCTGAGTTGATTCCGTTTCTTGGAGATTTTTAAACCTATTTTGAATTAAGCAGAGAATGGGGGATGGTTTTTGAATAATTTCAGCTTTTGTATCTCTTCTCCCGACGAGATTGTGGAACTACTCAGCAGGGGCAATTCAGTCATTTAATTGAAATGTGTAAGACTTTACGTAAACGATGACTTACGAATAGAATGAATTAATCCCGATTTACTTACGCCATTTTTCCCCTTTTTTTCTTTCTAGATCGGATGTTTCGAAAATTCCAAAAAATATTTTTGTAGCTGGCATGAAGTGGAAATTTCTAAGGAATCAGGGCTGAATTCTTTACAGAACTCAATTTTCAATGAGATATTGTCATATTGTGTGTGTCAGATGAAGTGTCAGTCTGTGATTTGAGATCGGGCTCCGTAAGGAACACGACATTGTTTCCATAAGTGGACCGGGCATGAAGTTTGACCTATTAACTAGTTGTTTATGTCAGAATTCATGTGATCTAATGGTATATATTCTAATAGACTTTTAAAACCTTAATCACAAGTTCGATTCATTACTCTTAAGTCATATCATCATTAATAATATAAAAACTTGGTTGTTTAAACAATTGACTACAATATATGCTTAAATAATACTGAGAAAATGCTTTCTTATGTAATAGGTATTTATTTTCTACCATAACACCTTACACAAATCAAAATCGCCAAAATATTATTATGCATGTGTACATATATGTCAAATATCTAAACTATAAGCACCTATATACTTGTAGCCTAAATGTGTGTCAAAATAAAATTTCTCATCAAAGTGATACCCAAATTTTTATTTTCAAGATTGACAAGTTAGAAACAATTTGATTGTCTAAAAAAATGTTCATATTTGCAATGATTAATTCATTCTTCTTTTGTCAATTAATAGTTCATCGGTTCAAAAAAGCCGTTCTATCTCTGGTTGACTTGTCATTGTCTTTGGTCAAGTGGTTGACTCTCCTGTAACAACAATTTCCCGCAATTACTCAGTCAGATAAAAGAGGGGCAGGCAGAGAGTCAAAGGCCGCCCTTGTGGATTTCTTCTCCACGGTGACGGCTCTTTGATCACATCAGCCCCAACAAGTAGTATCATATATAATTCTTGTTTCACAAAAACAGCATGCATTCCATTTGTATGTAAGCTTTTTGTTTCAGTTTCTGCGTTAGATATAGATTCCCTGCTGGGGGATTTCAGGAGAGTCCCACACAACTCGTCCCTGCCCTTGTCCATTAGACCATTTCCGTTTGAGATATCACTATTTTTTTTTTGGAAATGGGAGATTCAACTAATTATAGCAGTGAGAAATTTGGCGATCCAAGTGTGATTGATGCCACTGGGAAGATCCTATTGATGGCAATCGTACTTGTCTTATTTATGCTAATTAGTTTCATTTGCATCCACCTCTACGCCAAATGGTTCTGGCGCCGTCGTCAAGAGACCACCACCACCACCACCCATGGCGTAACTGTTGCGACCGTCATGCATCGTGGTCTTGATCCCTCTGTCCTCGAAACTATTCCTGTACTTGTATTTGATCCAGAGGAGTTGAAAGATGGAATGGAATGTTCCGTTTGTCTTTGTGAGGTCTCTCAAGGAGAAAAGACGCGGCTTTTGCCCAAGTGCAGTCATGGGTTCCATAAGGATTGCATTGATATGTGGTTTCAATCTCATTCCACTTGTCCTCTTTGTCGAGACCCCATTTCGAATCCCAACGAGTCATCCTCATCAGCACCAGATACTGCTGCTCTTCAAGCCCCAGCAGCTGAAGAGAGCTCAGGGCAGTCACCAAATTTTCCAACCAATGTGCTCTTTTGGGGAAATGAGACCGAGGTTAGTACACTAGGACCTTGTTTGGAGGGTAGTGCTGCTTCTCTGCCACATTGTTCATCATCATCGGCATCAACAACGAATATCATACCAAATGAAATGCTTGTGATTGACATTCCAAGACGGCTTAATGAAGAGGAAGACCAAAAATCACCTGCCCCTTCACATTTGAGGTCACTGAAAAGACTTTTGAGTGGTAGTATGAGGTTCAATCCTTGGAGTCCCAAAAGAAACGTGGACTTGGAACAAGGAAGCAGCAGCAAAATTAATATGTAACCTCGTTCAAATTGTATTGTATTGCAAAATTTATTCATTGGATTGGATTAAGAGGGTGTGAGTGTTGAAGCCTCCAGGACATCAAGTTCAGTAGCCGTTGTAACTAATGGTGCCATTTAGGGAATTTAGTTTAGATGAGTTCTGCTTCAATGTATTTCATTTTATTGTTGTAGTCGCTGTACCGTGGACTTGTTCGTTAACTTCCTCTCTTATCGTTTCACTGGTTGGTAAGAGTGAAAGGGGAATTCCGATCTCCCCATTTTTGTCACAATACCGGGAGCCATATTTTTTTAGCAACATATTACAATGGCATGAAACATGGGTTCATACAGCCTTCCAAGTATATTTCTGGATTTAATTTGCTTTCTGTTTGTTGATTTTATCATGCTTACATTTGATTGTTCATTGATGCAAGCAGCATTTCAGTTTTAGCAGGGGTGAATAGTAAGGCTACTCAATTCTCTGGTGCCACAATTCCTTTAAAAATTGCTGGATTGGGGACGGAATTTCCAGCATCTGAATCAGTTAAGAAGGCAGGAAATTTCAGTCTTTACGATTGCAATTAAACAAAACCAGCTTATAGCAGTTAGGCTAACCAGTAAAACCACATTAGATAGAAACAAAGTCAAATTGATGCCCTTTCATTTGCATGAGCTCTATACAAAGATACATAAATAATTCCGGGACATCAATTTTCTCCAAGTCAATCAAAGTTTAAAGTGCTTATATTTCCCCAAACACACACACCCTCGTCACCTATCAAAGTTGAAGTAGAGGCAGAGCCATAATAACACCAAAAACAGAAACCAGCAGTAGCAACAACCAAACCGGAAATGACTGCTTCCTCCGGTCATTTAACTCCCTTGGCACTTCAATTTTTTTCACTTCTGCCTTTGCTCCATGTTTCTCTAACAAGGGATTTACAAGTCCATCTTGAGTTAGTGCTGGCATGGCCTGCTCCAGTTTAGGTCGCTCAGCTGCTAGCTGCTCTTCATACTTCTCCACAAATTCTGGAAAAAGTTTCTTGAATGTAGGGCTGCTATGAACAAATTGAAACATAAGGCGACAACAATTTTGAAAGGTATATAAGAGGTTATGTTTTGCCTAAAGTTGATACTGGCCAATTCTACCAGTCTCAGGACCTCATAATATTTTCATTGATTACAAAAGACACTTGCTTATTTATTGATTGCAATGACACTTGCATTGAGTAAAAAAGTTCTGTTACAAATTTTACAAGGCAGAGATGAAACCACAATAAATTTTACATCCCATGTTGCCAGTTGGCTGCAGGTTTTTTTTTCCTTCTTTTCCACTCATAAGTTACTTCAAGTGAGAGCCTAATCATGCAACAACATAAATTCATAGTACTATATTTTTTATCAACAGATGCAAAAGAACTAAAAAAATTCATTTTGAACCTGTATCATTAGAACATAGCGTGAGAATCAAAGATATACTACTTCGGAAAACAAGATGGCTACCAAGAACAAAATGTTAAAGCTGAGGAAACACATGCAAATCGTCGCAGCTCCATGTTTTCTATGTGACAGACAGAAGCAATTACTTCTGAACTCAAAAGGGCAGTACTCCTATGTCCCCACCATTTTTATTTTTTTTGGGGTTTGGGGGTTTTTTTTTTGGGGCCGGGGGGGGGGGGGGGG
>CAVNYN010223321.1:0-33875 GCA_963692815.1 Nyctanthes arbor-tristis | reverse complement strand
CCCCCCCCCCCCCCCCCCCCCCCCCCCCCCCCCCCCCCCCCCCCCCCCCCCCCCCCCCCCCCCCCCCCCCCCCCCCCCCCGCAAGTTTGAAAGAGACTCACTTTTTACAATTGAAGACAAGAGAAGCCTTTGCAAGTCTCTGTTTCTCTTCTATAGTTGTGGTCACACTGCCAGTGGTAGGACTGCTATCCATCTGGAAACAGATTAGACTATATGAGATCTAAAAATTTTACGTGTTACTTCCCAGTTTGATAGACCTTCACACTATGGGAACTATTAATAAAAAATTAAAAATAAGAATAAATGATTCAGTCACAACAAATAGCAAAATGATTGTGAATGTGTTTTCTACTCACCATGAACGAAAGGAGTCCCGTCAAAATGCTGCATGTAAAATTTGTGAAGTTAGTACAAGAAACTTGAAACTTAGATAAGGGGTGTGTGTGTGGGGAGAGAGAGAGAGAGAGAGCTTTCACAATGTATTACCTTGAGACCGACCACATTGGGTTCCAACTTTCTGGATGGACTGTGAAGTGACATGATGTAAGTGGGAGGAACCAAAAAAAAAAAAAAAAATACTACCTCCGTCTCATAAAAATAGGCCCAGTTTCTATTTTTATTTTCCCGCATTGTAGTTCGCCTATATAAACGAGGTTGAACAATTAATTTCTTTTCCAAATAAACCCTTAGTCCAACTACTAATAAATTTGTAGTGCATTAAATTGAATTAGTCTTGAATAAGGTATATTGGGGAATTAAATGTAAATTTTGTATTTCCAACCACATTAATTCACATTTCTTAATCCACGAGATTAGTTGATATGGGCCTATTTTTATGGGACGGAGGTAGTATAACAGGAAAAAGGATAATATTACATATAGCCTGCAAACTAACTTACAGTCACTCATAGATAGACAGATTTTCTTTTGCGTCATGAAGCGGCCATTTGGAGTAATCATGCTAGCAAGCAAGGAAATATGGATGTCACAAAGAGCTAATAACTGGCCTAAATAACATCAAACAAACTGAAGCATTGAAATCAATTCATGAATGCAAAATGGAGTACGTACCTGATTCCTGGAGGTTTGTATGGATATTCTGGAGGAAACTTAATCTTTCCATAGTAATATCCACCTTATCAGTTAGAGTGATTGGCAACCGAAAAGGAGAACAGGAAAACGGTGAGCATCATCATATAAGAAAACATAAAAACACCTCCAGAAAACTCAAAAGAAAATCAGAGGGAAATATGAACGCTCCGAAACACTGGTGAGCATGAATGCTTTAGTTATATTCAAAAGGCACAAGGGATCAAATACAAGAACAAAAAACCTGCAAATGGCGTCCCTTCACTTCCCTCCAAAACATAATCTGACCAGAAAATAGGGAAAGGGATCATGTTGGCAGATAAAACAAATTTTGCAAGAACAAGGCAGGAGTTTTACCTAATCAAATAGAAAGATCTAGTCATAAAAATTCATAAAGTTTCCTTGAATGATACTAATCGATTGTCCCCCCTCTTTTGAAAAAAAGGGATTTACATGCCATGGTTAGTTGCATATAAATTGAAACTGCTTCCGAAATAAACATTTCCCCATCTAATTAGACAACCCTGGTAATGTTCAAAGGACCAAGGTGTTTATAAATTCTCATCCTAGCATTGCACATATTTAAGCATCTACAACAGGCTCTTTAAACCTAAAATGCTCTGTAATCCAAAAAGTAAAGTCTCAAAATCTTCTTCAAGAGGCCTAATTCAACATTTTAATTTTGAGAGTGGAATTGGCTCTCCAATCTATATTTTTATGAACACAAGTTTCAATGTTCTCATTGTTGGATTATACAAATTATATCCAACTTTATTGGTCATTGACATGTAAAAATTTTAATATATTAATTAAAAATGAGACAACGCAGTAATTTTTTTTTTTAAAAAAGTTAAAATAAAGAGCTAAAAATAGAGTTTGTTGGAGGCTTGGAGCGTAAATATTTACACTGTTTAAATTTGAAGATTCTCTCTATTTGGAGGAAGATGCTCTTTGAAAATAAAGGGGATATTGGAGAAGCTCTTAGTCATTAGCTTTAAGAAAACAACAGAAGTAAAAGTGAAATCACAAATCTCACTTACAAATAAGCAGGGTATATAAAATGAAAGAAGAAGACAAAAAGAGGCACAGGTAAATTTTAGCATTCCTTTCACAGTCTAGTTTTTCTTGACCCCAACAATGTAAAAAAATTCTGAAAATTGTGATGGTGCAAATGAAAAGGCACGTGGCAGAGTCATATGCATTTAGAGAACACAAGAAGAGAAAGTAACTTACGCCATTCAAGGATGTCATTTGGAAGAGGACGTGCCACAACATGGGAAACAGGTTCCTTCAAATGCAGATGAAACAGAACCCATAATCCAGTTGAAGATAATTCATGTAAGCACAAGGCAAAAATACAATTAACATACTACAGATATGTTCCTAGGCAAGCCCCGTGGAAAGCATTGAGATTAATGGTTCACCGGAAAAAATAAAAATAAAAAAATTGGTTCCATTTCTTGGGTCCTAAACAAATATACAATTCAAAAGTATGTCATATTTCAAGAGAGCGGAGAGAATGGTCATTTGGCAACAAGAGCTACTGAAAGTCAGTTCCCCATAGAATTAAGGAGGCTATACACTTTTCTAGATCATAAATTCTACAAAGTATATTTGTACATTCTTTCACAATTTGCTGCTGCTGAACAGCCTATAAAACTGAAATTTGTGATGCCAAGCATCGAAGAAGAAATCAAATCTGGATAATTAAGATGATGGTAGAATACAGAGTTCAAACTGTCTAAAGAATCATCTTCTCATAGCCACCGCATTAACTATGAACTTAGTCTCTATACCACAAAAAAGGAACATATGGATGGTGGGGAAAACTACTTACTTTACAAAGATCTCTAAACTCCTTCTGGAGGCGCTTTACACATGCTTTTTCCGCCATTTCTCTGTGTTAAAAGAAAAGTATAAGAGATATGAATGATAGGCAGTTCCTTTAATATGTGCCCCGTCTTAACTATGATATCTCCTACAGAAAGTATAAATTCTGTTTAGAACTGGAAAATCTTCTCTGTTACTCTTTTTATTTCAATTGTTGAACACAGATATTATTGAGAGAATTAAGAGTTTCACCAACGAAAACAGAAAAATCAGTATCGAACAAAAGCATACAGCTCATTTTCCACGTCGTGGATACGATAAACAAATGTTTAAAAAATAAAGAAAGAAATTTTCTACTTAATCAAAAGATATACTGGAGCAAAGAACCAACTTCTTTTCATGTCTCTACCAAGTACCAACAACTACTTAGTAGTTACTGTTCTTAGCAAAAAGCATCAGTAAATGTGTTCTACTACATTTGCCAGATATAAGAAGGAAATCATGCCCTGAATGTCAAAGCACATCCTCGTGCATCAGGTTAAACCAAGTAAAATTCCAAAAGGTCTTAAATTTCGTAAGGTGAACCACATCCTCATGCATCAGGCTAAAAATTAGTGTATCTCACAGTAAGAACATGTTAATTACCCAGGTAGAACATACTTCTTAATACCTAATAGTTGCAATAGTTAAGTAAATTGGAGTTTCGATTGCAGTTGTCAAGTACAAAATAGGAAGAAGAGAAATCATCATATTATTTTGTTAATAAATCAAAATAATGGTATGCTAAGTTCATTTGAACTCGAGCTACCTATACAAGAATCACAAGCATTATTATGCAATATCAAATGAAATCCAAGTTTTCCAGACTTGACAACCCCACAATTCCTACAGTTGTAAAATAGAAAAGAAAAAGCATAATTTCTACTCCGTTTTCACTTTTCTACAGTATTAATCCCCCAAATGAAAACAATAATATTAAATCCAAAAGCAGATTTTGACTGAGAAAAATATGAACGTGGTTACTATTATCAAGGAAATATCAAAGATCAACATATGAACATGAAGTAGCAAATATACTTAAAAATATGTACACATATAAAGAGAGAAAGGAGAATACGTGACCAGAGATCGGCAACGAGAAATCAAACCCCTTGCAGTATAGAAATCGTCACAGAACACGAAAATTTCCGCAATTTTTATAACTAGGAAAAACTATTTAGATTCGATTTGTATGATCAAATAGAGATTTTTAAATTGTAAATATAACAGGAGAAGACGAATGTGATTGGGGCAATTGTATCCCGGAGGGAAATGAGAGATGGTCTCGGATTGCAGGTTTTTTTCATTTCTTTGGGCCGATGAGGTCAGTAGACGTTTTCAACCCTAGAAAAACAGATCTGCGCCTGTGCGGTGCGGTGCCATGATTGGGGTAGATATGTCTTTAAACACCGTATATTGAGGGGAATTTGTCGAGGGGCGGTCCGGTTATGGAAATAAGGTTAGATTCCTTACGAAATCGATCTCTAATTACATCCTGACACCTCACTTGACACACACTATATGATAGCATCTCATTGAAAATCGGGTTGAGTAAAGAACCCAGCTCTGGTTCCTTAAAAATTTCCTGTCCACGAGTCCCTCAAATTCCCTCTATTCTTAAATTTTCATATATATATATATATATATTAATAATTAAGTAATTAATTCAATACATGCTTTGTCTTGTCTATTTTTTAAATATAATTACAAATATGTATTATAACAGTACAAATATATATAGATATATATATATCTTATTGAAACACAATACTAAGAAAATCGAGGAGAGTCAAATCTGAGACCTGTAGATCTTAGTACATCAACCTAACCGGATATGCCTCATTAGCATGTCTTGTCTTGTCTTGAAATAATATAACCTAACCCGATATATTAAATTTTTTTGAAACAACCGGATATATTAATTAATAATTAAGTAATTAATTAATTAAGTAATTAATTCAATACATGCTTTGTCTTGTCTATTTTTTAAATACAATTACAAATCTGTATTTTAACAATACAAATACGTATAGATATATATATCTTATTGAAACACAATATTAAGAAAATCAAAGAGAATAAAACTTGAGACCTCTAAATCTTAGTACATCAACCTAACCGGATATGGCTCATTAGCATGTCTTGTCTTGTCTTGAAATAATAATAGTTAATAAAGTATATATAGCAATATTAACAAACTAACTCTATCTAAAGTGAAATTTGGACAAGCCAATCAGATCTATATATCTCATTAGATTCACATATACTGCATAAATTCCCAACATTGCTTCTCACAAAATGTGTTTCAAATTCAAAACAGCTAATTGGCACAATATAACTCAATATTTCAATTTATTGTGTAAATTAATCTTAGCTTTTCAAACTTAACATTTTTAACGCAATATAACTTTTTTATTTTAAAAAGACCATAATACCCTTAAAGTCTAATTTAGTTAAAATATATATATATATATATATTAATTAACAGTTTATCTGGCTCAATTTGATTGTGAGCTTAATTAAAAATGATTTTTCCTCTCATTGTCTAGCTCTTTTAAAAAACCAATTGATGATGTCTTATTCTACTATTATTATTTTTTTTTATTGTCATACTTTTCCTTTTAATCAATTAATTTAATATTTTTATTTTGAAACTCTACCTACATGTTAATTTAATATTTTTATTTCAAAACTCTATCCACATATTACATTTAATATTTTTATTTTGAGACTCTATTTATATATTAATTTAATATTTTTATTTCAAAACTCTATCTACATATTATATTTTAATCAATTTTACTATGTCTGATTGTATAATTTCATTATTTTATATTCTCCTAATATATTATATTTTACTTTCTTAATATAATATATTCATGAAATACATGAGTGTTAAACATAGTAGTCTCTAAATGTACGGGTGTAAAACTAATATATATTATACTATCGGGTTTTATTGCCTTTAAAGGAAATAAAAAATAAGAATTAATAAAAAAATTATTGGTTTATTTATTATACTTTTTCTTATTGTTATATTTTTCCTTTTAATCAATTAATTTAATATTTTTATTTTAAGACTCTATCTACATATTAATTTAATATTTTTATTTTAGAACTATATTTACATATTACATTTAATATTTTTATTTTGAAACTCTATCTATATATTAATTTAATACTTTTATTTCATAACTCTATTTACACATTACATTTTAATTAATTTTATTATGTCCGATTGTATAATTTCATGATTTTTTATTCTGCTAATATATTATATTTTACTTTCTCAACATAATATGTCCATGAAACTTACGAGTGTTAAACATAGTAGTCAATAAATGTACGGGTGCGAAACTAATATAGATTATACTATCGGGTTTTATTATCTTTAAAAGAAATAAAAATTAAAAATTAATAAAAGAAATTATTGGTTCATTTATTATATTTTTTCTTATCGTTATGTTTTTCCTTTTAATCATTTAATTTAATATTTATATTTTGAAACTCTATCTACATATTACATTTTGGTTAGATATATCTCACATTTGTCTAATGAGTTTGACTTATATGAAAATAGATAATATATCAATCTTGATTTCAATATTACTTTTTCTTATTATTATAATTTTCCATTTAATAATTTAATCTGATACTTTTATTTTAGGACTCTATCTATATATTACATTTTCGTTAGATATATCTCATATTTGTCTAATAGATTTTAATTTTACTTTGTTCAATTGTGTAATTTTATCATTTTATATTCTCCTACTCTATTGTATTTTATTTTGTCAGCATAATATGTCTGTGAAATGCATGAGTGTGAAGTATATTATGTCTGTAAAACGCACGGGTGTGAAACTAATATATAATACTATCGAATTTTATTATCTTTGCAGGAAATAAAAAATAGAAATTAATAAAAAAATTTATTTCAATTATTATACTTTTCCTTTTAACAATTTAATTTAATATTTTTATTTTGAGACTCTATCTACATGTTACATTTTGGTTAGATATATATTCTATTTACCTAATGGATTTTAATTACATGAAAATAGATAATATATCAATCGAGATTTCAATATTATTATTATATTTTTCCTTATTATTATATTTTTCCTTTTAATCATTTAATTTAATATTTTTATTTTGGGATTCTATCTACGTACTACATTTTTGTTAGATATATCTCATATTTGCCTAATAAAATTCAATTTTATTTTGTTCGATTGTATAATTTCATGATTTTATGTTCTCCTACTATATTATATTTTATTTTGTCACTATACCATGTCCATAAAACACACAGTTGTGAAGCATATATAGTATGTCCGTACATACACGGGGATGAAACTAAATATAGAATTATGCTATCGAGTTTTATTATCTTTAAAGAAAATAAAAAATAAAAAATAATAAAAAAATTATTGGTTCATCGAGATATCGATGGAATAATAACAATAATTTAAAACTATGTCAACAAAATAAAGAATTAATTGTATTCTACTTGCAAATATATGATGCACATTAATTCAATGTAGGTTGCGTTTTTAATTTTTTAATGACATTAAACTTGACAAACATAATTATGTTATATTTTATGTATGAAATTTCTTTAGAACTCTACCCGTGCAACGCACGGGTGGAAATCTAGTTAGTATAAAATAGATGAATAAAAATCACTAATATTAAATTTTATTATTTCTTTTTAAAACACCATCATATTTATGTAGTGATAACAAAAAATATCCGATTCATCATGAACTCGATAGGAGCCCCCTGAATAAAATAGTATTTTTAGGAAATGCAATCCTGCTAAGTGGGATGGACCAAGGTGGCTCGCCCTGCTCTGATTGCGACGATTTGTTTAACTAAAATGAATAAAAAAATGTAAAATAAATAAGAAAAAATTTTAAAAAATGACAAGAAATATAAAAAATTGGATCGATAGACAAATTAAAAAGTTGAGTCGAATAGCCCCACCCCTTACATCAATTTGGTAAGCGCCTACCCCGCACTAGGCAGATAAAGGAGTGGATCAATCACCCCTCTCATTGCTAAATTCTCATCAGTTGTTTTTTTTAAATATAAGAAATTATATTTTTTCTTGTTTTTATCTATTTTTATTTAATAGTAATTTTAGTTCCATTATTATAATTTGAGGGCTGCTATAGTCTTTTTAAGTTTAAAAAGTTAGATTACGCACAAAAAAAAAAAAAAAGAAGAAGAAGAAGAAGAAGAAGAAGAAAGAAAGAAAGAAAAGTGAGATTTAAGTTTTAAATGTTAGGGTTAGACTGCATAATAAGATGAAAGGTTAGGGTTAGATAACGCCAGTTAACGAATTCAAAACAGAAAAAGAATTGCCATTAGGGAAATGTTCGCACTTGGAAAATTTTTGTTTTCCATCGTTATTAAAAGTCTAGGCATCCATCAAAATTGATTGGCCGCATGTAGCAACCTAAAGTTCATCAGTTTGATGTTACATAATTCTTAACTTGAAAATGTAATAGTGAACTGTTGATACTAAGTGTAAGGTCAAAGTTAACAGCTTTTAAGTTAAGGAGCTGACCATCTAGACCACAAGTTGGTGACTTGGCAGCTAGGCCAATGAGGTCAGCACCTGAAGACATCTACCTAGCTCAACAAGTCACCACTCGAGCTCAGTTCTGAGCTCAACAGGTCACCACTCGAGCTCAGCTCCTGAACTCAAGCACACTTGCCAGTTATAACACAACTTGTATAGTCTTATCTCTTAAGATAAGTGGTACTGTTTATATCTAAAGTATAAGGTCGTAGTCAATGATCTCCAAGTTAAAGGGCTGGCCCACAGGGCTACTAGCTGGCAGCTCAAACTGCGTGGTCCCACGGCTAATCACCTCGTGAGTCTCACGAGCTCAAGACCTCTCAGGTCTCATCTCACGAGCTCACGACCTCTCAGGTCTCATATGACGAGGTCTTATCTCACGAGCTCATAACCTCTCAGGTCTCATCCCATGAATTCACGAGCTCAAGACCTTTCGGTTCTCATTTCATGCTAGTTGTGATGAAACTTGCAAGCCAACTTGCATACCTAATCTCTTAATGACAGCAGCATTAATTATAAAGTTAACATTTGTCTTCCCCGTGCAGACTACGAGTTTGCAATTAGTCAAAAAGCATGGCATATACCCCAGCTATGTGCATTTATCTAAGGTTTCTCATTGGCTAAATATTTAAAACTTGTAATCATTACATGCCAATTATACACTATAAATACAAGGAGATCCACAAAATTTACAGATCCTCCTCATTTTCATCAATATTTGTCTTCTACATATTTATTTCTCTCATTCACTCTCTCTGAAATAGATCACCAACATCAGCATAAATTCTATATTTATTGCTCGAAACAATTTAAATACAAGTTTCCCACATTAGCAAATTCGTTTGTTGAGTCAAGGTAAAATTTGGCATCAACATGAACAAAACAGGGTTAGTTGTTATGGTGGAGATCACGAGACATTTGCATATATATACTTTAGAAACGTCGGCTTCTACATTCCATACTTGAATACAAATAAACAAGATAGTTAAATTGTGATTGCATAACAAGGAGTGTTGAGTGGCATGGATTATTTTGTTGCGGAAAACATAAACAAGCCTTTGTGTTGCTAACAAAGATCATTAAAATTCTTCAAACACTTCTAGAATAATGGTACCTTTCGTCCTATTTAGATGCATGGATGCACTTCAAATGCAGGACACCGCTCGGAACTACCCTAAACTTACTACTACTATAATAATAATAATAATAATAATAATAATAATAATAATAATAATAATAAGGAAATGAAAGTGTAGTTCAGAACGTTAGCGCTGTTTGTGTCAATTCCTTTTGTAAATTTTGAAGAAGACTTTAAAATTGACGCAAGAACACAGTGGATCCAATCCGATCTGGTCCAATATAACTGGGTGAATTACCATGCGACCCGCCCAGAAGAAACTCAGCAATTGGATCCGCATTCATTTACCAGTCCGCTAGTTTTGGATTTTTTTTCATGTAGAGACACTATTGCCGAAAAGAATTTCCCCTCTAAAAAAAAGTATAATTATAATCCGCATCATAACACTATAAGTACACATAAATATATATCATTTTGAAATACAGTACACAGAAATCAATAATACAAACCTCTATAGAGGAGACTACAAGAAATCAAACTCCTATACAGGAGATTACAAGCTACATATAAAATGTAAACAAACTCTCACATGGGGGAATCAAACCTAAGACTTCTACGTCCCTTTTGAAACCACTATTTTGCTTCGAGTTGTGCTATTTAAAAAAATAATAACAATAATACATACATCCCATAAAGTTAGTTCAATAGTTATTTTCACATAAATTAAGAAACGACAGTTAATATAGTTGAAATATTAAATTTTACCTTATTTTTTCACATATACTCTTATATCTTATTAATTGTTTGAACAAGAATTTTATTTTACCCACGTATGAATTCTTAATTTGCCTACAATCCTACGTGGCATCCAACTTATAAAAAAAAATTCCAACTCATTAAAAAAAAATTTTGCAATATCATCACGCCGCCCAAACCCCAGCCCACTCCACCCTACCCCACCCCACCCCACCCCACCCCACAACCCCTAAAAAATCCCAAATCGGAATGACCCAGCCCCAAAGCAGAACGATCGTCCTCCCAGCAACAGCCCTTTCTTCCTCCGGTCAGTTGCTCACTCCGTTCACCATCCACAGTGAAACCTCGTTGTCGGCGGTCCCCTTCCTCCTCCGGTCAGTTGCTCACTCCGTTCACCATCTACAGTGAAACCTCGTTGTCGGCGGTCATCTTCCTCCTCCGGTAAGCATCTCACTTCATTCTCTCCCTTCAGTTCCCTTCTTCGAAACATTCCAATTGCTTTATTTATTTTGATCAATTATATACTACTGATTATATACTACTTAAAATCTGGCTTAATAATTTTAATTAATCCCAATTGTTCTGCTTCTGTATCTATATAATTTTGATCAATTATATACTATTGATTATATTATCATACCTGAATTATCACCTATTCTAGTGAGTGCTACTCTCTTTATCTCTCTAATTAATGAACTTAAATTAAGTAAAGAATTACGGTTGGGTCTGAATTCAGGAGAAAAAATTATTAGAATGATGTTCATCAGTTATATACTACTTAGAATCATGCTTAGTAATTTAATTAATCTCAATGTGGGCAGAGCAAATGATGCCTCGACAGTAATATTACTTAGTTCAGTGAGAGCATCTAATCTTTGCATAAAGTACAATAAAATGTTTTAGATACCAAGTTAAAATATGGCCAATTTCTTGTACCAAATGTAAAAACATGGCTAAATTTTGATGATTTTTAGAAAATCCGAGAAGACCCATTTGTTCTATAGTGGTAAAGGACTACAGATTTTTACATCAAAGGTGGAATTTTGTTTGTTTTCAATTCAAGAATTTCTCTTTTTCTTCCTTGGAAATAAGATTTTATATAATTTTGGCAAGATCCAAGTATGCATTTTTGGCGACTATTTTTGGTTCTGTTGTTTTTGTTTTTGAAGTTCATTGTTGGATGTTTTAGAGTTTCATGGATATCTATGCTTGTGAGAGATTTCATGGATTTCAATCCAAAATGAATTCCAATTTTAAGTTTTGATTTTTTTAAAAAAAAGGAATTACAAAAATCATTTTGGGTTGGTTGTTGTAGTAATGAAATTTGATTGATTTGTATGTACAGTGGCGTTCAATAATCTAGTTTGCTATTTATTATTATCCATTTGTTTGTAAAATATGAATGTCACTTGTACAAGAACTTTCTTCCTTAAGCTTGGACTTTGTTGCCGATTTGGAGTGCAAGTGGATAAATTTGAATTTATTCTCATTCATAAGTGCAACAACTATTTCTACTGTAAAAATAATTTTGTTTTTGATAAACAAATAGACTTTTTGCTAATTGCTGTTGATGATTGCCTTGTATTCTTTCTAAACAGATGTTGTATTGGTAATTGTAGGAATGGAGGGAGAACAAGATGATGCTGTCTTTGTTCCTCAAGTCAGCTTCCATGTTACTTCGAAAACCAATCAACAGTTCAAGTCAGCTGAGGAAGCTCAGGCCTTTTACAACCATTACGCTAGGGAAGCAGGCTTTAGCATACACATTATGACCTCTAGGAAAAATAAAGAGATCGCACTGAGTTGGTTTGGAGGATGTTCGTGTGCTATAAGGAAGGACAGATAGATGACACTTACCAAAAGACACTAAAACATGCTGTGGAACGACATGGTGAACGCAACCGTGGTAGTGCTAGATGCGGATGCCAAGCAAGGATGTCAGTTTCAATTAATCTAGATACAGGTCTGTGGGTGGTCAACCACTTCATTGAACAGCATAACCACCCCATAACGACTCCTAGTAGGGTTCACCTACTAAGATCACATCGGAAAGTCTCTGCTGCAAAAAAGACACTTGTAACCCATCTTTCGGAGGCAAATGTCAATACATGTCACATTAACAGGTTTTTTGAGATAGATGCTGGTGGTCCCTTAACAGTGGGTTGCCTAGAAAGGGATATTAGGAATTACGAAAATAGTAAGCGAGCTGAGATGTCTGGGCACGATGCACAAAGCCTGATTCAGCAGTTTGAGTTGGAAAAGATTCAGAATGAACACTTCTACTATGCTTATGAGGCCGATGACGAGGGTGCCCTTGCTAGATTGTTTTGGGTCGATTGCGACTCTCGTAACTCCTACGCCTGCTTTGGTGATGCAATGGTGTTTGACACTACATATAATACGAACAAGTACAACCTGGTCCTTGCTCTATTTGTTGGAGTTAACCACCATTGACAAACTATTACCTTTGGATTTGGGGTGCTAAGGCATGAGAACAAAGAGTCTTTCATCTGATTGTTTTCAAAACTCCTAGAAGCAATGGAAGGCCTACCATCTCCTGGGCTTATTATAACTGGTCAGGATCGTGCCATTGGAAATGCGGTGGCTCAGGTGTTCCCATCCACATTGCATCGCTTTTGCATATGGCATATATTATACAAGTTCTCAGAGAAGTTGGGCCCGCAACTTTCCAAACAGTATCAGCACATGTAGGTCGGCATCACACTTGTTTGTGCATATGGCATTTGAAATAATGTTACAGTAGTGATCATACTTAGTTTACCTTTTAAAAGTTCCTTGCTTATATTTATATATTTTTGTTAGATTTTGTTAGAAGTAGTATCATCACAGATTGGTTGACATTATTAAGGAGTCAGAGTCGGCGGAGGAGTTTGAAAGCAAGTGGATGGAACTAACCCGTGGGACTGCATTAGAAAGCAATGTGTGGTTGAATGAGTTGTATTAGAAACGGGATCGATGGGTGCCAGCTTATTTGCGACATCAGTTTTCGGCTGGGATGTCAAGTAGCCAAAGGGTCGAGAGCAATCACAATTTTGTAAAGAGCTATCTTGATAGGAAGATCTCCTTGAACGAGCTGATGACGCGCCAGCAGAGGGCACTTGTTCATCAAAGGCACGAGTAATTAATTGCAAATCACGTTGATTTGAGTGAGGTGCCACGGAATGTGACTCCATTTGATATGGACAAACAGATGGCTAAGATATATACGAAGGCGATTTTTTTGCTCTTCCAAAAAGTATTGGAAGATAGCGTACATTACCTCTGTTTTGAATGATGAGACTAAGCAGTATATCGTCAAAAGATTTGCGCTAGACACAGAGTTCGGCAGAAATAGGACTTTGACTTATTTTAAGGGGAGTGACTGGATAAGTTGTAGTTGTCAGATCGGATGAGTTTGATGGGTCTCCATGCCGCCATATGTTATGTTTGATGCGCTTGCAGCAAGTCCTAGTGTTGGCAGAGAAGTACATAAAGAAGAGATAGACCAAGTATGTCAAGTCTAGCCTATTTTTCCAGTTGACACCCCATTTGAAGTCAGCTCATATTGTATTGTCTGAGCACCGATCGTTGATTCAACAAGCAACTGACATAGCTGGAGGAGGCTACTTTAACAATAGAGGGGCGACACATTATGCGAGAGGGGTTGCAAGCCATTGCCATGCGTGTGGAAGAAGCCAGAAAGAGAGCGCTGGGCATAGACATAATACCCAGCCCGACTAAGATTCCTAGCCCTACTGAGATCCTTGTAGTTTCTGACCCTCAGCCAGTTATCACTAAAGGAGGTGGGAAAAGGCTGAAACTGTCGAAAGAAAGGTCAGTGGCGCATCAAATCAGACAATGCAGTGAATGTAAAAGTAGAGAGCACAACAGGCGGACTTGCCCGACACTTAGGTATAGATTTCATTTTCAAAATAACCCAGGTGCATAAGTAATGCATTATAATAACATGGTTTTTTAACTTGTCACTACAGGCCACAAGTGATGATTGAGTCGTTGCAGTCGACAGTTAGCAGTAGTAACACCTTTGAGCAACATCGTTGCGGGGGTTAGATCAAGAGACTAATTTCATTGCGAGGAAATAAATTAACAACCATGCTTTTTGTTATTTGTAGTTTCGAACAACATGACAATTTTATTGTGTTAGGTGCTTCACTTTGTATAATATTAGTGAACAACAAAGTTAATGGTTTAAGTTCACTTTGAATGTGCTTATGACTTTATATGTTGTGATATGTGTATGGTTGCTATTCGAATTTGTGGTTTTTGACAGGTTGGATAAGTCGACTGTGTAGGGGGAAATTCTGCCAAAATTTTTTAAAAATTTTTGGTGACAAGTATATATAAGAAAAAGGAAAGTGTCCAAGTAGATTATGCAAACATAATAAAGAGAAGCTAGAACAAATGATGCAATTTCCTTGTGCTTAAACATACGTCACATGTACAATAATGAAATTAGCTAAACAGCAAGTAGTTGTTCTACATAAATTATTTAGATCAACTAGACACTACAACTATATGTCGTTCCCCTTTACTCGTTCTATCTTGTGGAATATCATTTTAACATCGCTGAGTGATATACGAAGACCTCTCACTCAAGTGCGTGGTGCTTGATTCCCTTGTTCATGGACCGAGCCTCCATTGGTTGTATTTTCATACCCCTTGAAACTATTGACACACTGCTGATCCTGCGTAATTGTAAAATAGCTTGCCTTTGTTCTTGTTCTCTTTCTCTACCATCAGCAATCTCCCAAAGTCCTCTTTACAATGAGGACATTTTGTCTACAAATCTATAACAAACAAAATACGAATTAGAAAACAATTCTACTAATGAAGAAGGTGATCATTTACAATTTTTCTAGGCTACTAAGAACAAAAAAGTTTCAACTATGCAGGGATTCAGACATTTTACTTTAGAAAGGGGAAACAAAATCTTCACTAAGAGCAAACAACGGGGAAAAAGTGAAAATTGCACAGAAAAATACAAACATTGAAACTAATCAACCCAGTAAACTCAAGTTAATTTTTGAGCAATTACAAATTATAGTTGCAGCAATGTGTAACATTCAAAAGGGAAAATATTAAACTATGATCAATGATCACATTCTAGAAACCCTCTGCCTTGCAATAGTGAAAGAAGTAGTATATACATTTATAAACAATTATACTAAAAATTTTCAAGCACTCCGCAAGATACCGTCTTCTCTTGTCCTATGTGAGATGTCACATAAGATGGGAAGTGCCATGATTAGACTTCAAATTATAATTGGTTGTCCGACAGAAATTCAAAGTTGTCTCTTAATGCAAGCGTTTGCTCCCACACTTTACCTCCTAACCGATGAATGTAGAAATGACATATGACAATAGAGCGGGTCAAAACAAAGCAACGACAGCATCAATGCAAACTAAATACTGAATTTAAGAGTTCTCAAAGACATTCATAGAAATATGATGTCAAGAATAAAATCATGATGCAACAGATATATCAAACAATGTCCTCTACATTCATCGACTTCCGAGTACAAACGCAATACACATACACCCTTTTAATTCAAAGATTATAGGGAAAAAAAATAACTTCAATAAATCACAAACTGAAGTACATACCCAACCGAATCAAAGAATTTGACCAGCCTGATTCTTAGAACTGCAATATGTGGGGGATCAAGAAACATACAGCAATATTTGAAGACAAGAAGAAAATTTCACCCTTCACACTGACGCCAAATATACCAAAAATTGATGACAAATCAAAGTAGATATCCAGGCATGGTGACCTATAAAAGCAGGTTGCGTTGGAAGTATATACGTCCAACAAACAATAACTTGTAAATTACTAAAAAACTCAGTAATCCACTAGAAAACAAGAGAACAAGCCAAGTAATTGCAGCAAAACAACATATTCATTCCACAGTTTTCATATTGGAAGATGCAAATTGCTAAGAGACTCAATAAGAAAGCAACCAAAATCCTTCAATTTCAGCCTCATATGCAGCCAATTTTCATCCAAAATTATACAACATTTGTCTTTTATCAATCTCCCACTATTTGCTCTCCTTTGGCAAACCGAGAAACAACCTTCCCTTCTCTTCCATACCCTTTTTCTCTCGCTACTTACTACATAAATTTAAAGACAGAGAAAGCAGCAAAAGAGACAGACAAAAGATGATATAGATTCATAAGCAATAAAATCGGGTAGTATATAATTGATCAAAAATAATATAATCGGTATTATATAATTGATCAAAATTACATAGATACAAAAGCAACAATTGGAATTAATTAAAATTATTAAGCCTGATTCTAAGTAGTATTTAATTGATCATTCAATCGGGTAGATGGGAAGGAGGGAACTGGGGGGAGAGAACGAAGTGAGATGCTTACCGGAGGAGGAAGGGGGCCGCCAGCAACAAGGTTGCACCGCAGATGGCGACCGGAGCGCCAACTGACCAGAGGGAGAAATGGGTGTCGCCGGGAGGAGGGGTGGGAGAAGACGATCGTTCTAATTTGGGAATTTTTGAGGGGGTGGGTGGGGTGGGGCGGGTGATAATATGGCCAAAATTTTTTAAAGAGTTCAAAAATTTTTTTTATGAGTTGGATGCCACGTAGGATTGTGGGCAAATTAAGAATTCATGCGTAGGTAAAGTAAAATTTTCGATATATATAGTACATCTTATTTTAAGAAAAAACAACTTTACGAACATCACAATGATGATTTTAAATTAACATAAGAAAACCGCCTTCTGACCCAACCAAATATTTGCAAAATGTACTTACAATTATTTGGATATTTATATAGAGCCACAGTCTCGAATGCCAGAAGGTCCTCTAATGGAGCTAATCACGTTTTTATGTTAGGGGTTCGATAGTGTCCAAGTCATTAGCCATAATGCGAATATGGTGGGACATTTGTTAGCTCAGAAAGCTACAGATTGCAGTCTTAATCGTTGTTGGGTGGGTTCACCACCGGATTTTATTGTAAACGCTCTATCTTTTTTTTTTTTTTAAGTAATTACAATCCGCATCATGGCAACACAAGTGTACATAGGTATATATCATTCTTAAACACAGTGCACATAAATTAACAATAGAAATCAAACTCTTATACAGGATACTACAAACTACATATAAAATGTAGATAAACCCTCACATGGGGGGAATCGAACCTGGGACCTCTGCGTCCTAGGACCTCAACCTTAGGCCTCATTGGCATAAACGCTCAATCTTTTGATTCCCAAGTTTAATGAGAATTACAGTTTGCTTGAGAATTACAGTTTGCTTGCAATATATATATATATATATATATATATAATAAATAGATAGAGTCATGATTCACAGATAGCTGCTCATATCCATTTCAAACCAATTAGTATTACAAAATTTTATTATTTTGTTATTATTATATGAACGAAGGATGAAAATCTTAAATTCACAAGAAACTAAATTAAATATAGAATTTTTGTGCAACAAGTATGCTGCCATTATTTATTTCTTGTTTAATAATAATAATATATAATCGTGGTTGAACAGTCAATTCAACTCTTTCTTTATTTCTTTTGCAAACCCACCCCACAATTTAAATAGGGTGCTTGATTGGGGCTGTTTTTCATAAAAAATATCACGCATCTCTATTATTATATAATAAATAGATAGAGTCATTCACATATAGCTGATTATCTCCACATGTGGAGATTTATCTGTATTTTATATGTAATTTGTAGTCTCTTATATGTGAGTTTGATTTCTTGTAGTCCCTTGTACAAGCGTTTGTATTGTTGATCTATGTGTGATGTGTTTCATGATGCGGATTGTAATTGTACTTCAAAAACAAAGTTACATTTATTAGTTGACAAAGGAGAAAAATTAATTATTAAGTATAACTAATAATCAGTTTAATTCATATGACTACCATATTTATATATTTAATTTATTAATATATTTCACAAAAAAAAATTTCAATATAAGTTTTAGCATAAGCCCCCACAAAATTTTAATTTAAAAATTGCTTAGAACCCCTGAAAACTTTGGAACGCCCAGAGTAGGAAGACAGACATGTTAGTGTAGAGTAAAATACTAATAACTTCTTTTAGAAAATTTCAAATTGAGAACCATAAAATTATTTGTAATCTGATGTAGACCGTAATCTACAACGCACTCAACTCACAAAATTCGATTGCAACTCGAAAATAACACTCGTTCTTTATTCGAAGTCAATCAAGAGAGAAACCCTACAACTGAGATAGACGGAATCAATAAAGTAAATAGTTGGGCTAACAGTTCTTTAGTGGGCCAGGCTTACAAAATAAATAACTAAAATACGAAAAACGTGATAAAAATATCGAAAATTGCAGTTTTGACCCTCTATACGACCCCAAACGTCCAAAATCCGCCATGCGTTGTGACAAAGCAATGGGTCTTGTCTGTCTCGTCGTGAGTTTTTCTGGAATGGTATTATGAATAAAAATCAGACACCATGATTTTTTATTTGGGAAAAATATACACGAAAAAATACATATATTGCCATAAAATGGAATAAATTTTATTATTGTTATTTATTTAGAACTAGAACAAACTTTTTTATTATACTTGGGCTGGAAAATAAATACAAAAAAATATAGATGGCCATAAAATGGATTTTTTCCCAAAAAATAAATACGGAAAGATACAATTCTTATTAAATGGAACATAATTTTCTTTTTATTATTATACTTGAGTTGGAATATATATTAGAATAAACTTTTTTTTCTAAAAGGTGATTCTTTTTTCTTTGTTTAGCGTGAATAAGTATTTTGATTAAGGTATCCGATCAGGTAGCGCATATCTAATGCATCGACCATATGAGTCTAATTATTAGTTAAACATTGAAGATTGATAACCACATGAGTCATGAAAAACTCAGCCGATACTAATCCTAAATGTTAGAGATGATATGTGAAATTAACCTTTTACAAAAACTCGCTAAAGCCACAAAACCTGCGTGGAACCCACCCAGCCCAACCAGCTCGAATTGAACTCGAGTCGGTTTCGTACTAGAAAATCCCAAACTAGACTGGTCGTGTTAGTATCCCCATCGATATTGGCAATTCAGCAGCACATTTTTGTACAAGAATTCAATATTTACTATCACAATAAGAAAATTTTACAGTGGTCTGAATTGTGACAAAGTGGTTAGATGTTCAAGTTTTGGATGAAAAGTCTCAGAATCGAATCACAACTCCTCTCTCGGCCCTTCCCTCCCCTTGTATAAATAAAATAAATATAATAAATTTATAATAGGAACTGGCTTGAAATGGAGAAGAGCAGGCGCGGAATCATGAGTGCTATTCAAATATCCAAAAAATTTTTGGATATTTTTTTCGAGTCACTGAAATTTAATCCCAAAAAAGATACATGTGATTAAATGAAGAATAACTAATAGCTATTATGTTAACAATATTAACGGCACCACCTGTCCTATATAAGTGCATAAATGCGTGGCACGTGAATTTGAAAAAAAAAACATAGGAATTAAAGCCACAACTAAAATGAAAATTGTCTGAAAATCGAGTTGCCCTAAAGAAATTTCTAAAAATTAAAAATAGATGGAGTACGTTGTTGTTATGATTATTATTATATAGAATGATATAATAATATCCTATTGTTGTTATTACAATAATATATTAAAAATAATTATTATTATTCGTGTATTTTTCATTAATAATAAACTAATAATTAATAATAATCTATATATATTATTTTATATATACATATATATAAAGAATTAAGTTTGCGGTACTTTTTACTTCATTTTTCCCACTAAAATTGTCTTAAATAAGGTCATTTTAGACTTTTTTTTATACGTTAGATAAATTCTGCAGTAAATTGTAGATTAATATTTCCCTATTTACAATTTACTGCAGAATTATCTATTCTTATCTTCAAAAATCTTTATCAGAAGTTTATCAGAAGAATCTTTATTATCTTTGCTAATCGATGACTGTATCTGAAATTCAAGATTTCTATACTGAATGTATATCTTATCTTCTTAGATATTTTAATGAATTAATCTATATTCAAAATTTTTGATTTTTAATTCAAAATTTTTTAATATATATATCTACAAAGTATTTCATAATTTGCATTAGACTATTTCTTTTTTAGCTGGCGCATTAATTTTTAGTTACTTTTTTATGCTTTTAAATTGAGTAGTTATTCGATTACTTCTTTTGTATATAATGAATATGATTTAAGTAACGTTTCATAATTTACAAAATTACCGTGACAATATAATCACACAGAAAAATAAAATATTTAATTTCTTGAGGTCTAATAATGACAATGTGTCGAGTTGGGATTGGGCATGCTACACTAATTACCCTACCTATCAAAATTTTTCTCCCCTATCCCCACTTAAATTGGGGATAAGTAAGGGACGAGCTAGTACGAGTAATTCATATTAGCCATTTATTGGCCAATTTAAATATATTTATATATTTTAATTTTCATTTTTTTAATGATGAATAGTATTATAAACACTAAATTTTAAATTACGATTGAAATTACTAATTTTTTTTTGATAATATTTATCATTTTTATTTTCAAACCATTAGAATATTTAGTAAAATTTTTTATTTTTGACAAGAAACAGTTAAAAGGGCTGGGTACGATTAAAAATTGTGATAACCTTCCCCGGCCCATGTTAAGTCGGTAGATTTTTTTTATCTCATCACTGACGTAATTACTCGTTTAGTCGGGTATTCTCTGTTTTAATAGGATCGAGTATCTATGGGTATATGGTTTGGCGGGTTTTTTTGCAATCCTTAAGGTCACTCAATAGCATTCTATATCGAGTAAGTACATAATAACTATTAAAGTGTGTTTGATTACACGCATGGAATATATATATATATATATATGTATTAAAGGAAATTAGTCTGCGGTACCTTTGTACTTCAATTTTCCCACCAAAAGTTTGTTAATAGGGTCTTTTTCGAGATTTTATTTCCTATTGGGGTAACTTGAGTGGTACTCTATAATTTTCAAATTTTTAATTTTTTTATTATTCTCTTCCGCCTTGTCCATTTCTCTAAACTTACATCTTATCATTTTATTTTTATTTTTCATTTTTGTACTTAAAAAGTATTTTTTAAATTTAAATCAGTTTAACATATATTTTTTTTAGTATATATGAATATCCGAGCACTTATATTGTCGTCTAACGTATTTTTTATTTTATTTCAAAAACATAAAACTAAACATTTAAAACTCAATTGACTCGTGAATTTTGATTTGACGTCTATGGTATGTTTTAATTTCAATTTCATGTCTTTTACGTCTGTGGATAATTAAGTTCAAGCTCTTTTTTTTTTCTTACTCAAAGCCTGCCATAATTTTTTTTTTTTGGTTAATTGTGACAATATCATCAAGTGGCATAATAATACAATTAATGTCATAAATAATAAAGTGGTAGAGTATGATAATGGATGTGATTGATAATTCAATTTAATAATTAATAGATAATTATAATTATTTAAGTTCTTAACTTATGGATAAATTTGATTATCCAATTCTCTGCTTTTTCTTAAAAAAATATATGACTACTTTTACGTATTATTAATATATATATATATATATATAGAGAGAGAGAGAGAGAGAGAGAGAGAGAGTTAAGTTTGTGATACATTTTACATCATCTTTCCTGCTAAAACCATTTTAAGTGAGGTCATTTTAGACTTTTTCTTACATTTTACATAAATTCTGCGGCAAATTGTAAATTAATATTTCCCTATTTTTTTAATTAATTAGGGATTATTGTCTTTATATATTCTTATCTTCCAGAATCTTTCTTAGAGGTTTTGCAAATCGTTTCTGATTTATTATCTTTACTAATCGACAATTGGGATCTCAAATTTGAGATTTCTATACTCGATCTATCTTATCTCATTAAATATTTTACTAGATTAACCTATATTGAAAGCTTTTTGATTTTTTAATTCAAAATTTTTAATATATATCTTATCTAATAAGTGTTTCGTTGTTTTCATTATGCTATTTTCTTTCAATGATGCATTAATTTTAATTGTATGTTTTAAATCGAGTCATTATTAGTTTACTTCTTTTGTATATAATAAATATAGTTTAATTAACGTTTCATAGTTTACAAATTCTCATCACGGTATAGTCATGGAGGAAAACAGAAAGTTTAATCTCTTAAGGCATAAGAATGACAATGGACCGGGTGGAGATCGGGTATGCTACACCTGTTACCCTCCACATAAATTTTTTTTTCTTTCATTCCCACTTAAAGCGGGATTGGTTTGGGACGGGTTGGCCAATATGTATATATTTATAATATTTTTATTTTCATAAAATTGCAATTAAAATGACTAAGTTTTCTTGATTTTTTTTTATCATGTGTTTTATTTTTCTAAAAATTAAAATTTTTAGTAAATATTTTTATTTTTATCAATAAACAGTTAAGCGGGTCGGGTACGAGTAAAAATTATTATAACCTATTCTGCCCATTGTTAAGTTAGGTCGATTTTCTTTACTTCATCCCCGGCCTAATTTCTCATTTAGTCTGATATTCCCCATCTTAATAAGATCGGGTACATGTGGGCATCGGGTTTGGCGGATTTCTTTTTTTACAATCTCTATTAAGGTCACGCAATAGCATTCTATATCGAGTACGCATATAATAACTATTAGTTAACAACAAGATAATCAAAATATTGTAGTTCAATATGGCTAATCATACATTACTTAACAATTTGTATTGATTTGGTATCTTCCCGTGCAACGCACAGGTGAGAATCTAGTTTAGTTGAAAAGAAAATATTTTCCTGTCAATTGAATTACTGGTAATTAAATTTTATAGAAAATGAATTGCAACGTGTCTGATTAGAAGTGAAATTCTCGAGAAAAAATATGAATTACTTAGAAAACAAAAAACCTACACCCTCATAGGAGAATATTTTCCTTGTTTTTAAGGAAATATGGTCATATGACTAAAAGATGGAACATATTTTCTATGGGAAAAAATGTGAATCAAACACTACAAAAGTATAAATTTAGGTGGAAAACCTAATTTTCTATAGAAAATACTTGCCAATCAAACACACTCTTAGTTAACAAGAAGATTATCAAAATATTGCAGTTCAATGTTGCTAATCATATATCATTAGATATAATTTGATTTGATTTGGTATTTTCTAGTGCAAGGTATATGTGAGAATCTAGTATAATAATAATGACTCATCCACGAATAGCTTTTCTACCAAACAATTTTATTATTTTGTAACATGACTTTCCAGGAAAAAAATCTTATTTGGTAATTTATTTATTAAACTTGAATTGAGATGAAATGTGAACAATCGCAGTGAACAGAAGGCTCTGCTTCATAGATCTATTTGACGAGAACGTGCTTGTTTTTTTTTTTTTTTTTTTGAAAGAAGAACATGCATGTTTTGTATCAGTCAAATTGAACCATAAAAAAATTTGTACATTTTTAGATAATTTGTGATCGTATTGGGTTGTCAAGATATTTTTTTTATAAAATTGCATAATGTAGCAATTGGCCGGTTTTATTTAGAATTTGCTGGTGGGGATCGAGAAGAAAAAAAAGAAGATTTTTTATGGATCGCAGGATCTAGAAAAATAATACTATTTTCGTAAGAATTTAATAAGTCGGTAAACGATTCCATACGCGTTCAGCTTGTGAGACATAAAATATTATGACACGGCCCATGCACTGAATTGAATAAAGAAGTGAATGGGCCATATCTTCTCCAAACAAAGGGTGCCAAGCCAAGTAATTCTACCTCATATAAATCACCTCTAGTCATAGGATTCAAGTCTTCAGTTTCTCAGGTATATATCTAATTAGCTAATTTGCCATTCAATTCTGTGAATCATTTTTAGCATCCCTTTTTACTGATATAAACAGTTGTTTTCTTTTTTGTGGTGTACTTGTGCAGTTTCGACCATAAATCGAAAGCTTTCTTGGGCGTTCTGTTGAAGATTATAAACCATGAAGGTGCAGATTACAAGCAGGAAGTTGATAAAACCATGCAAGCCAACTCCCACCAAACTTCGGAGCTTCAAGATATCGTACTTGGATGAGATTGCTCACCCGGTGAATTTGTGTGTCACTCTATACTACACATCTGCTACGGCTAACGAGAAATTAAACCGATTGGAAGAATCACTCTCAGAAATCCTTCCTCTGTTTTATCCGCTTGCTGGAAGATACATCAAGGAAGATCACGTGGTCGATTGTAATGATAAGGGTGCTGAATATGTACAAGCTCAAGTGGATTGCAATCTTCTTGAGCTTATTAATGACCCTCATCTCCAACTTAATGATCTCAATGACCTTCTTCCATTTGATGTTTGTGAAGTTGATCGAGTCACAAACCCTCTGCTTGCAATTCAGGTAAGCAAGTTTAAATGTGGAGGTGTAGCAATTTGTGTTTGCGTTTCGCACAGGATATTCGATGCAGCCTCAGTCGACACATTTATAGCTGCATGGGCAAGTGCCAACACAAAAGAAGACGAAACCATGGGAATTTCCCCATCTTTCAATGCTCCCTTAGTTTTTCCGGGAAAAAACACTGATCCTGAAACAGGGAAAACTGACCGAAACACATTGGCCACAAGGTTTTTGTTTGATAAAATGGCAATGTCAGGCTTAAGAGCTAAAGCAATGGGCACAGAGGAATCGGATAAGCGTCCACCTTCAAGGAGTCGTCTAGTTTCTGCACTTATAATGAAAGCACTTGCTCGTATCGATCAGAAAAAATATGAAAAGTCAAAACCTTTACTTATTATACAAGCAGTTAGCCTTCGAGAAAGAACTGTTCCACTGCTAACCAAACATTCATGCGGTAACCTAGTGGTACCATCACTTACTGAAACTACAACGGCGCAATGCCAAAATATGGAATCTCAAGCCTTAATCCGTTTCTTGGGAGAGAGCATTATCCAAACTCTTGCGGGTTATATCCAAGTATTATCTGATCATGAAAAAGACATTCATGCCCATATGGAAGATGCCCAGGAGTCGATAACTAGATCATACATGAATGGTGCAAAGGTTTTGTGGTTTTCAGATTTCACTAAGTTTAACTTTTACGAAGCTGATTTTGGTTGGGGAAAGCCCATATGGGCAACCGTTCCAAACACGTTCACAAAAGATTTTGTACTGTTGATGGACAACAAAGTAAGAGATGTAATTGAAGTATGGGTGCATTTGGATGCGGAAGACATGCTTTATTTCCAAGAGGATGAAGAGATCAAATTGCTTACCACCTAGTCAATTCATGTTCATGATATGATGTGTCTTTTAATTAGAATTTGGTTGTGATCTTTATAATAATTGCTTCAATATATTAATATTAATAATTGTGGGAGCTTTCAATATAATTTGGATTTCTTCTATCAACTATACACGCGCACACTAAAAAGTAAAAAAGAGAAACAGAACTTTAATTTCTTTGAAAATATAAATTTAAATAATATAGCTCTTATAATTTTTTTTTTATTACAATGGGGGTGGGGATGGTGGCTCTTATAATTAATTCCCATGAAAACTGTAAACAAATAATAAAAAATATACTAGCTATCCCATAACGCATAAAGATGATGCATATTTTTATAATTTTCTCCAACAAAGATCGAAGGTGCATGCAATAACTTCGAACTCATCCTTTAGTAATAAGTGAAATAATAAATAAATCCAAAAGCATATTAATTAATTAGGAGGAAAAAAATGTACACAAACTTTCTTAAATTTTTTATTAAATTAAACCTTTTTTTATGTAAGGTCAAAAAGGGAAAAAGGGAAGAATAAAAAAAAAAAGAAAAAAAAGACGATGCAAGATCTACGGGACTTGTGAGTATATATTCAAAATTACTATAAATAGTCAAACGGCTGCAGTTATTATCATGATCACATATGTTTGGTATGGATTTAAAAATGAAGTTGTATATAAATAGATCTAAAATTCAAATTTTATATAGGTGACTTAATATAATCGTATTATATGGATTTAATAATTACAATGATGTCAAAGCTTACATCACATCAAAGAGATGGCTTAATGGTGTGTTGTCGTGTGTTTAAAATTTAAAATTTAAATTGGTAGATAAATCAAGACAAATTTTAAACTCTAGCCAATTACGGTCCACAATTGCATACATGTTTTATGATAGGCTTTTTTTTTTTTTTTAATTTTAGAGAGACATGAAAATGGAACATACATAAATAAGGGGTAATTGGCGTAAAAGGTCCTTACCTTCGACGTTGTTGTGGAAATGTCCCTACCTTTGATTTTTTGACAACTTCATCCCCACATTCATTTTTTTTTCGCAATCCATCCTTATAGTTATTTGTCTCTAATTTTCTCCATTTTCAAAAGGGCATTTTTGTCCATCTACAATAAAAAATTTTTAAAAAATTCAAACAATGTTCCAAAATTAATTAGTATTATTGAAAAATAGTTATTTATAATATATTTGATAATGCAAATTATTTAATTAGTTTCAACAATATTTTTTATTTCATTTGTAATTTTTTTTTAAATTTTGAATCATGTTCGGACAAAAAAGCTCTTCTAAAAATGGAGAAAAATAATGCCAAATTGATATAAGGACGAATTGTGCAAAGAAATATGAAGGTAGCGATGAAATTGCCAAAAAAATCAAAGGTAGGGACCATTTCCACAACAACTCGAAAAGTAAGGACCTTTTGCGCCAATTACCCCATAAATAAGTAATATTTCATATGTGTGCTATGTTAGAATGTCTATAACCGAGCAAGTTGGGGGCCTATAGGGTCCTCGGATGCCAGCCTTTATTTTATTTTATTTTTTTGTCCCTTTCATCTTTTTGCTCGAACGTACGTAGTTGTAAATCAAAAGTTAAAGAAGATATTGGAGATACTATACCCGATCTTATAAAAATAGGCCTAGTTTTTATTTTTATTTGTCCTAAATTATAGTTTATTTATATAAACAAGGTTGAAGAATTAATTTCTTTCTCAATTATGGCCTTAGTCCAACTACTAATAAATTTGTAATGCATTAATAACTATATAGACTAAATAAAAAGTGATTCCATATTGAATAAGGATATATTAGAGAAGTAAGTGTAAATTTTGTATTTTGAGCAAAGTGTAAATTTTTTGTATATTAGGGGACTCCCCCCTTCTGCCATTTCCGGCACCCAAAGGGCTATCGGAAATGGCAGCAAGAACAGGGGGGAGACTCTTCCTTTTTCTGCCATTCCGGCTGCCATTTCCAATAGCTTTTGGGAGACTCCCCCCATTTGCTGCCATTTCTGACAGCCAAAAAGGCCGCTCAAAATGGCAGCAAATAGGAGGAGTCTCCCCCTAACATGTGCTCAGCTGCCATTTCCAGTTGCCCTTTGGCTGTCGGAAATGATAGTTCCCTCCATTTTTTTTCTTTTGTTTTTTGGCTTTTTTAATTTTTTACATTAAAATATCAATTTTTTGTATGTTACCAAAAACGCCCTTGATCTTAACGGTGGAATTTGACAGTTTCCATCACCAAGAGTGAAATAGGGGATTTCTTTAAAGTTTGGGAACGTACAGAAGGAAAAATAAAAATTGAGGACGTAATCGGTAAAAATGTGAAAGGTTGTGGACGCTAAGTGTGAAAATCCCTCATGAATTCTCCCTTTTTTTTTTTTTTTTTTTTTTTTTTAAACAAGCTTTAGAGGTAGGGGTATAGTTTGGCCTGTATGATAACAATTTCATTGCAGGTAAAAAAATTTTTTTACAAGTCTTGTTTTGTGAAAAAGAAAACGAAAGTCTCATACTACTAGATATATCTAGTTTTTCCACTGGCCCCTACTAAAATTTCTTTCTAGCTCTGTCACTGATTATTTTATATACAGTACAAATACATATAAATTTATATTCTAATAAAGCGTAAAGTAAATAAATAAACAAACCAATATAAATATTAGAAAGAACTCTCATACAACACACAATTTTTATGGTTTGATCTACACTTACGGTGAAAGCTCTTGCTCGTGTCGATCAAAAAAAATATGAAAAATCAAAACCTTATTTTAGAATTAGTTTTTCGAGAAAGAACTATTCCACTGCTGACCAAACATTCAGGTGGTAACTTAGTGGAACCATCACTTAAACAACAATAGCGCAATGCCAAAATATGGAATCTCAAGCCATTAATCCGTTTCTTGGGAGAGAGCATCATCCAAACTCTTGTGGGTTATACCCAAGTATTATTTCATCCTCAAGAGACAATCATGTCCTTTAGGAAGATGCGCGGGGAGTCGATAGCTAGACCATACATGAACGGCGCAAAGGTTTTGCTGTTTTTGGATTTCACTAAATTCAATTTCTATGAGATTGATTTTGGTTGGTGAAAGCTCATATGGGGAACCGTTCCAAATACATTAACAAAGGATTTGTGCTGCTAATGGACAATAAAGAAAGAGACGTAATTGAAGCACGGGTACATTTGGATGGATGTAATTGCACATTTGGGTACATTTGGATGGATGTAATTGCACATTTGGGTACATTTGAAATTGGATTGATGCATGTGATTAGAAGTTTGAGGATTGAGGGTCCCCCAACACCCAATCATATGCAGCCACACACAGGGTTTCTTCTCTTTAAGAGGAGAGGAAACATCTTTTTAGAAAATTCACTTACTCCATAGAATGTGGTTTGCATTAATAATCCGAAGCTGTCAATTCATGATAATCTGAAATAAAACTGGAACAGATTTTTAGGGATGGCAATTTGACACATCGCCCTATAAACCCGTAGAGACCTGCCCATAATAGGATTAGCCAACTGCACCTAATCGGGGCAAAAGGGTGGGTATGGGGCAACATTGCCTGCCCGTTGTAGGTCTGGGACGGGTCTGGGTTAGGTTGGGCCCGCCCATAGACCCGTCACTCACCTAGAATTTTTTATTTTTAATAAATTTAATTCTAAAAATGTGTAGAAATTGAGGTATTCTAAGTTCAAAATTTGAAAAGGGAAAAATTCATGGGTTATTTTGTGGTCATATTGGCGACCCACCCTATCCCATTACCCGATCCGTCTTGACCCGCACCCATGAATTCGGTGGTATGGGGGGTCTGGGGCTACTTTAAGACTTGTGAGGCGGGTCCAGGGTATGACAGACCCGCCCCATTACCATCCCTAGATTTTTGAGAGAATGAAATGGAAAAATAAAAGTGTTGTTTAGAAAATATATGAACTGAACTCTTTCTGTTACAAACCTCCCATATTTATAGGGGAAAATAGAGGGAAAATCCGTTACATTGGGACCGAATACTACACACATATTGGACACACTAAGCGACCCCTATACTAATTGTTGAAGCAACCTTTTGAGTGACGCGACCCCCTCAACAGCAGCCCTAGCGAGTATCAGTAACGTGACCACCTCAATGGAAGCCCTAGCGAGCAGTATTTTACATCAGCGAATGAAGTGATATCTCCTTAAATGAAGCGACCCCCTCCTCCACAGCAGTCCTCCTTAATTAATTCAATAATCATATATCATCATGAGCCCCCTCACTCACGTCAAAAGGCTCTAATATATTGAAGGGAGTGATTATCAACAAGTAACTTACCCCTAGTTTGACTATCCGAAGCGACTGCGAAGTGAACCCCTCCTTATGCAATCCAATCATCACATATCATCATCCATGCAAATCTTGTATTGTTATTTATTTCTCTTATTTACTTGATATTTGTCATATGAATGCAAAGATCTTGTGTTAATGTCTGAAGTCATTTTTAGGTCGAATTTTCCCAACAAAACTCCCAATATTTTTAGGTTGCTACATATGCCACTTTAATTTCCACAACCTAATCTCAAAATCCAAATGGTAATTGGAAAACATGTGGTGAATGGCAAAGCTATAATCAGATATTCTACCTGAGAAACTGATAACACTAGTTGAATCCAATGATGACATGTGGTGATTTATATAGATTATTACTTGGCTCTGCTTGGCACCCTTTGTTAGGAGATGAAATGGTCCATTCACATTAGGGCATGGCAAATAACTACAACCAACCGAATCAAACTAAAACCGAGCATTTTGATCCGGTTTGGTTTCGTTTTTCTAAATTTTCAAACGGTTATGGTTATTAAAACGGATAACCATTTGATTATAGCTTTCGTTCTAAAACCAATAACCAAACAATCACTAAGTTAAAGGATTTGATTTTGAATTCATTAACTTAATTCTTTATTCAAATTCCTAAAGTTAAAGTTATAAAAAAATCTCGATTTATGGAACTCAAACTTTAGAGTATAGTTGATACTCTTATAAGGTACATACTTTTTTCTTTACACCTTTAGTGGATAACCTCATTAAATTATATTTTATAATTATTTATAAATAGTTTGATTTTGGTTTGGTTTTAATATTACAAAATAACTAAATGGTTACTTTCTCACAAAATCATTAGTTTTTAGTTTGATTTAATTTTCTTAAAATCACGACCAAATCAGACTACGCTCAAGCCTAATTCACATGGAATTGTTTAATGACGCTTTAATATCTTACAATAATAATATTATTCCCTAGATCCTGCAATCTATAAAAAACCATTTTTCCCCTTCTCGGTCCCCACAGCTAGCAAATTCTAAATAAAACGTATACAAATAATTTTTTATCATATTAATTAAAAATTTTTAATTTATTTATGTAAAAATAAGATGCAAGCTCGAACTACGCGACCTGTGAGTATATATATTCATCTATCTCTATATATATATATATATTTTTTTAAATTATAGAAAAAGTCAAATGGCTGCAATTATTATCATGATCCCAATTCACATATATATTATATAAGAGATCTATTCTCGATTTGATGAACTATAAATTTGTGAGCAATTACGAGATGTATATATATATATATACACACACGCTTTATGACGTGCTATATTATTTCTTGATGTAAAATGTCTGTCTATACAATTAAACAATTCACTCACACGGATTGTAATTTCAAAAAAAAAATTATATTTTGTTTCAAATCGATTCAGAATTGCAGAACTGACATGAAGCATATAAATAGAGAAGAATAAACCCTACCCTTGACGGGTTGGTCTTACAAAACTAGTAAAAGAAACAAAATTAACTGCTAATCATTAGATATATGTGACAATCACTAGATTTGTGTAGCCACTAAGTAATTATATTTTCTAAAAATAAGAAATATGCTAAATTTTATTAATTTGCTCTTTCGGTAATCATCATTCTCTCCGGGTTAGCGAAGATTCGCCCTTGAATCTGAAGCTCGTTGTCGCTTTTGCCCTCCACGCTCAAAATGGGACTGTTCTTTGACATCAAGTATACAACCCGGTGCATTAGTTTAACACCATAATTGCCATATCTTACTTTGTTCAAATCCTTTACACAAATTTCAAACTCACAATACGTTCACCAGATTCCTTAATGAGGCGAATGCAAGTAGGACTGGTAACCAGTCAACCTGAGTAGGGTAACCATGGATGTGCCATGTGCGAATGCAAGTAACGTTATACAATTTGTTTTAGTCACAACTTGTTAAGTGGTTCTAAGAATAGAGCTTGTTCTTAGAATTGGATTTAGAACTAGCCTTATATCTTAAAAGAAAAGAAGTGACATGAGGACTGAAACGTCTTCTAGCCGTAGATCATAATAAAAGTGATCTGAGAACTGGATTTATGACCAGCCGTAAAAGAGGTGATCGTAGAAGAGGTTAGTTTTCCTTTACTTACTTTCAAGCTTTTATCTGCCATATTTTGTTTAATTGGTGATTTAATGATGCCCTTGAGATTTAGGTAACTCTCGTCTTTCCCATTGAGAGCTTGTTTGATTCTCATTATTTGTCCAAATCTGAGAAAACTACAATAAAGAGAGAGGTAGAATGCGTATTGGAAATGTAAAAAAGTTTGAAATATATGATTGTAGTCGAACAGTTTTCAAATCAAATATCAAATTAATGGTAGATAAAATTATAATTTGGAAGAATAATTAGAAATAATGAGAATCAAACGAGCTCTGAGTTACTGGCCTAATCTACAAATAAATGTACAGCAAACTCAATGTTTTAATTCTCTGTTTACAATATTTGTGATGTTACTAAATATGGAATGTGTGACCTAAAAGGAAGGAAGGAAGAAATATCGTCGGAAATAAGACGCATAGACTTACAAGTCCACCTCTAGCTGACATAAGTCTAGCCATTGTAGAATAAAAAAAAAAAAAAAATTCTGAAAACTATTCATAATTTTTTACGATGAGTTCACCCATTCGAGCCTCCCATGGACCAAACTTGTGCAAATTTCTTGTAGTCACTGCTAGAAACTAGGGCCGTATTTGACCCCAAGCACAACAAGCTCATGCTTAGGGCCCAAAAACATTCTTTGCAAGTTTGGGCCGTATTTTTTAATTATATGATAGTATGAGCATAAAAAAGAGTAATTCTAGTTAGGTATGAAAAAATAACATTAACATATAAGTGACATGTTTATGTGACACAATTTCATTAAATATTGAAAACATAAATACTTTTTCATGTCACCGTTTCATGTCTCTAGAATTTTTACATAAGAAATGAGTTTGGCAAATTTAATTATCATTGCTTACTTAATTCAAATTATTTTCAACTTTTATTTTTGGATAATTAGCGCATTTAATCCCTAAACATTGCATGTCCAATTTTTTCCCCAAATAGTTCCCGAACATTTGAAATATACTATATATATTTCAAAAGGAGAATCTTTTGGCTTCACGAGTCTCTTTGAATGGAAAATAAAATCATTCAATTTGATTGTTAAGTCTTAATGGCCTCTTTGGCGACCAAAACCGTTCAATTTTTTTAAATCTAATACTCAAGAAAGACAAAAAGATTAAAAAAGAAAAAAATTGGTCACGATAGGAGCTCATTTTCTGAACTTGAGTTGGGACCTCGTCAACCACGTACAATTGCTAAAAGCACGATAAACATATACATACATTATTCATCCACTACCATACGCGAGTGTAAATCTCTTCACTCATTCCCTTAGTTCTGTCATCTGTTGTAGGTATAATATGGTTGTGATGGAATTCAAAATTAGAAGAATTCACATTGACATATGATGTCACTCTATGAATTTACACATGTTGACATTAATGCTAGAAGAATTCACAAATTAATATCACACGTCTTCTCTGTATAAAGAGTAATACGATGTGTACTAGTACGCCAAGACTTTTTCCTTTATTTAAGAACTCGTTTAGTGTAAGTTTTTCAAAAAGTAACTTTTTGTTAGGTGAATTTTTTGGATAATAATATAATTAATTACGTACTTGTTTTGGCCTTTAATAATATATTCTTATTTAATCTTCTTAGTTATAATTATCGATTTTTATATGACTTATCACTACTAAAAAAAAGCATCTTTTGTGACGGAAAAATGCGGCGCAAAAGAGGTCATTTGT
>CAVNYN010223320.1:0-14816 GCA_963692815.1 Nyctanthes arbor-tristis | reverse complement strand
CCATACTTTGCCATTTTCGCCTCCCACCGGACCGATCTTTATCATATTTGGATCTTCTTCCATTACTTGGCTTTACCTTTACCCACTTACAAAAACAGGGATCTTCTCCCTCTCGTATGGAGTCGAAAAGATAGAGCAAAGGGGGGTTTTGACTACACAGTGACGAATATCAAAACTTTTGTTCAAATGGGGGTTGATTAGAAATTATATAAAATACAGAATTACTAAGATACCCCCTCCAGATAGTTGTAAGCAAACACTTATAAAATTTCTGAATAATAACCTGACGGCTCTATGTAATTAAGGAAATCAAAAGTAATTAGCCTAAGTAAATTGTCTATTTTGCCTTTGTCTTGTTTTATTTAGTTTTCTGAAGAACTATTTATATGGTTTAAGTACAAACTAATAATATGGTAAAACGTATAAAATATACTGTTATATATCAAAGGTTTTTCGTTAATTTTTATATTTAATTATCTTATTTTCCCTTCTAGATCATAAGTAAATTTATGTTTTCTAAGTGTAGCTGTACTAAAAATCGCATTAGGAGATTCTCTAGACGTTTTCAATTCTCTACTTAATATTTGGTAAAATATTCTTAAAATTTCTCTTTGATTTTTCAATTGAAGAGATATTTGAGCCTTTAGTTTACCAAACTTCTTTGCCATACACTCATCTAAATTAACAAGAACTTCTTTAGACATGAAATGAAAGATGAATATGTAAACTATAGAATGAACAACTCATGTATTAAAGAAGATATATAATCCACCACTTATAATTACCAATACTTTTTTCTATATATAGATCTATCACACTTCTTTTTAAATTTGCTTTTGAAAGATTTTTCACCAAAAATATTTCGGTTAATGTTGGTGAACAATCTGAACATAACCAGACACCTTACTTTCTGTGTTCCTTCTACGCCCTCCCACTTCTACAATGGCAATTAACTTGCCTATGTGTACGTCTGGGCAACCAACATCACTTCAAAATATTCCAGCACAACTCAGTTTTGTTTCCTACCATTGAGTATATTCTTAAAAACAATTTTATAAAGAATAATCTCTGAGTGTATTCTTAAAAACAATTTTATAAAGAATAACTTATGAACTCATACATAAATAAAGAATTGTTAATTACATAGTGACTTCATATATATCTGTATGAAGTATTTAATTATTCATGCATTTTAGTTTGATGATATGCTAACAGTTTGATTTCTTCTTCTATTCTTTTTAATCTCTTCTAGTCGTACCATGTACTTTCTTCTTTTGTAGTAATAAGGTAGAGATATATTAATATATTAAGGGCAGAGAGGAAAAAGACTAAACAAAGAGTTTTATTGATATAGTTTTTCAGTACAGAAAGTGATGATTACATGGGTGCTATGAAGAGTATAAGAAGTATTTTATAAGAGTTGCCAGATGTATTTTTTCTCATTCCAAGATATTACAACTTCTGATGCCTTGTATTCTATTATGCTTTCTTTTGTCTTCACATGCAGTTTTACATGCATCGGTTTCTATAATCCTTTCACATTTTCTATAGGGTAATTATAGTTCTCGTAATTCTTTGTAAAGATCTTTTATTGTTTGGACCTCTTCTTTGTCGTTTTTATACCATGTCTATCTTTTTTCTTTTTTCCTTTAAACTTATTTTGTAAAGGAGTTAAGTGCTTAGCTAAGTTGAGTACATACTTTCTAGTTTGATTAACTAATCCTAAGAAGCTTTGTAATTATACCTTGTCCTTAATATGATTATCAAATTCTTGTATTTTTATTCACATATGCTTTTGTAATTTAATTCCTTCTTGACTAATAGTAGAGCCTAAAAACTCTACATTTTCTTTAGCTATTTTCATCTTTGGTGCTGATAATATAATACCATTATTTTTCACCATATCTATAAATATATTAAGATGTTTTATGTGTTCTTGTCTTGTTTGTGAAAACATTAGTATATCATCAATATACACTGTTATAAAGTAATAGTAATCTCTAAATATCTCATCCATATATCTTTGAAATTCTCCAATAGTATTTTTGAAGCCAAATGGTAAAAACATTCTATTCATAAAATCCTTAAAATACTGCAAAAGTTGTTAAGTGTTTATATTTTTTTGTTAACTTTATATGATAGAATCTAGATTTTAAATCGAATTAGGAGAAAGATCTTTTTCTTTTAATTTGATTAAATAAAATTTCTTGATTCAGAATTGGATATTTCAACTCTTTAGTATACTTATTTAACCTTTTATAATTTATTACCGTGCTAGATTTTCTTCCTTTTTGTTCTCAATATTTCATTACTATGAAGATTGAACTATTATGTTTACTATTAGATTCCCTTATAAATTTCTTTTCTAACATTTCCTTTATATGCATCTCAAATTTTGACAAATCTTTTGGAGTTTCTTTAATTAGTTTTACACTAATTATTTTAGTTTCATTTTCTAAAAGTATTTTTGCCATATGTTTATTTATATCCTATTTTTCTAATGGATTATTACCAGATAATTTTAGTAATTGTTCTGTTATTTTTTATATTACTAGTTAGTCAAAATGTTCTTCTACAGCTTATCCTATTTTTATTTGGAAATTTCCACGTTGTGCTGCTATATAAGGTATTTTTTTCTCTACTATAAGACTCATAGATTCTTATTGCTATAGTTATATAGTGACATGGAGTAGTTAAAAGTATTGTTTTCTCATCTATGGTAATTTGTAATATTGTTTGATGGAATTGGTTCCTAATAGTATGTCTCCTGGCATATTATTAAATTGATACACATAGGGTATTTGTAACTCATATTTTCCTATCTGTATTTTTACATTTTTTGCGACTTTAGTTATTAAGTTTGTACTACCATCAAAATCTGCTAATATAATTCTTTTTTCATTACTTTTCCTTTAGATCGGAAGAGCACAGGTAAGATATTTTCTTTCAATATACTAGATACTGCTCCTGTATTAAGTAGGACATGGTAATTTCTACTAAAGTGTGCTCTTCCGATCTTTCATTTTTACTAATATGTATATATGTTATCTTCCTCCTTTTATCTTATTCATAATAGTCTAGGTATCACTAGATTTTTATTATTATCTTGTCATTTCATATATGGTCTGGTTTTATCTGTTCTAAAAAGTCAATACCTGATAGTAATTATGTATTTACTTCTCCTATATGTTCTATATATATTTATTATTATTTCACTTCTTTTATTTATTCTTATAGGTACATAAGTTTTCATTGTATGTATATATCAAAATAATCTTGTATATGAATTGGGTTATTAGTTATTTTTAATCCTAAATTACATATTATTCTTTTTTTACATAAGATACAGTTGCTCCAGTGTTTATTTGTACCTTTTGTTGTTTTCATATTCCATTAGTATTTATTTCCATTAGTATTTCAAATTGTTTTTGTCATTATTTTTGGATAAATCTATTTTTATTATTTTTGTTATGGCTAGGTTTTCTAGACCTTTTCTTTCTATATTAGGGATCTTTTCTCTAAGAATATTTCTTCTCATACTAATTGATCTTCTTTAAAACTATATATTTGAGTCTTTTAGATTAGTTAATCTTCTTGCATGAGGAAAATCAATACCTATATCTAGGGGTGAACACGGTTCTGTTCGGACGGTTTTTGATTTATTTTTAAACCAAACCATCAGATTTGATTTGGAGATATTATAAACCAAATTAAACTATTTAATTTTTCAGACCAAACCTATTTTTCAGTTCGGTTCAGTTTTTAACTATGGTTTCTATCCATATAATGAGAATGGAATCAAAACTTAACAGTTTTATAAATATAAATATTCTATTATACTAATATGTTTTTTGAATACTACTACCAATATTAAACTCATCAAATTTAGTAAACAAACATATCTATCTATATATTAATTAAATGAGAGGTTGTAACAACAAAAATTTGACAATGAATTAAACAAGATGATAGTTATAGGGAATTACTTGAGTTGAAAGGTTACAAGATTATTGCTCAAATGAATGACAAAAATTAAAAAGTGGTTATTAGCAACATAATTATTATTTTGAATAGCGACTTGAATTGCATCAATTATGTCTTAAGATTAAAAAAGTGTTACTCAAGAGATCGGAAGAGCACACGTCTAACAACCTAATTATGAGACTATATTAAGTAAGAGGGCATGATAAAACTTCACATCAGAAAATAAAAGGGACACTTGTCATGAGTTTTGTTGGCAAAAATCTCTTAAGCCTCCAATTGTATTCATTCCTACGGCCTATTCTCAAAAATTGTCTTGCCCCCTATTCTTAAGAATATATAAAATCCTTTTTATTTATATAAAGGAAATTCATCCAAAAAGGAAAAGGGCAATAGAAGACCAAGTAAAACTCACCAAAACATCACCCGTATACTTGGAAAAGCTCCCTCTTCATATATATATATATATATATAAAGGAATCCAACTTGAAACATTACTTTGATTAAGGAAAATAAAGGTTTTGAAGGCATTTATCAACAAGTCAAGGAACTTATTGAAAAATGTGAGTATTCTTAGGGACTTTAAAGTGAATTTCATAGTATTTTTTAAATTAAATGAAGTTTTGTGTTAAAGGAAAGCTATGTCTTCTTTAATAAAGGATAGCATAAGAGGCTAATGTTGAATTCTAAGAAGCCAAACATATACGTATGAAATTAATAAAAGGACTTTAGGTAAAAAAATATTATGTATGCAGTTTCTACCCTTCAATTTTAAAACGTCATAACTGATAATATATGTGAAATTTTGATAAGATACAGGTTGAAAAATGATCTCCTATGTATTGTCTATCATCTGGAATTTGAACAACAATGTTTTCCGATCTCGTAGGAGTTTTTATGACATGTTTTGTGAAAATGGTCAGTGGGCATCCAAAGATAGATTTTTAGGAGGTTGAAAATATCTTGGCATTATCAACATAGTATTCTAGAGCTCAATTTTATATATAATGAACTTATGTGAGTTTTCTACCTTCTAGGAGAATTTCATAAGCATACGATACCATTCTTAATTTTAAAATAATTTCAAATGTGCTTTGCCAAAATGGGAAAACTAAACAATCCTTCCTTGAAGAGTTGAATTAAGTCTTAATTCAATAAGTAGTGTACATGGTTGATGGAAGAGTTTAGTTAAGTGTAGAAATTAAGGTTTTGAGGATATTTGTCAATAACTTAAAGAATATTTGGAAAAATCAAGTTAAAGAGGTGAGGAACTAATACTTTGATTCCTTTTCTGCATTCATGGAGTTTTGACAAGATAAGTATGAATTTTGATTGATGATTTCTATGAGATGAACATGGATTTTGATGCATTGAAAAGAAAGATTGATTTATTGTATTTGAATCAATAGTTTCTCTACTCGTTTTGTATTTGCTTTACTTTGATTTGTTGTCATACTAGGAGTCATCTAATGATATCGAGATATATGACAATTAGTGTGGTATTTATTTTGTTTGAAATTCCAGTAGGGGTCAACCGAGATTCGAATAGATCGGAAGAGCACACTTAAATGTACATGGCTATAATTGAATTGATATGAATCTTGCGAGCAACACAGGTAGTAGTTTAACTAGTGATAAGATCTTTTTACGCATTTGAAAGCTTTGTGTATTCAATAGTTTTCTTGAAAATAAATCTTTCAAATGAAAGGTGAATCAAAGGGTTTTTGTTACTCACTGAATACTTTGTACTCACTCTATTTTTCTACAATTTTTTAGATGATTGAAGATATGATATTTTGAAAGCAAGGTAAGCCATGAGTTAGAGCATATTCCCGAACGGGAGTAGAGTTTTGCATGTAATGAAAGCTTATCTTTCGAGCTACTAGAAATGCAATTATGAACCTCATACTTTTTGTAGTTATAAGCATGTCCACATTCCTATAATATATATATATATATATATATTTTCATGCCTTATAATATATACGATGAAATGATTTGAAGCTTACTTTTTAAGGTACAAACTTTCCAATGATTTAGTTTGCTTTGGTAATTAATGAGATATACCTATTAATATAACTTGTTGTGTTCTTTACATTTTAATTGAAGAATCTAGTTTTTATGATTTTTTAAAATTGAGCAATGTACTAGTTTAAGTAATTAGTCTTAGCGAATGTTAAATTCTATGTGACAAAAATAAATTTTGTTTGTATTGTATGTCTCGTCCCCTCTATTTTTACTGAAGCTTCTGCTCTAGTATTTGTAAATTAGTATAAGATATTGTCAAAATCCTTGTAAATTACTAAATTAGCGGGGGCATGACAGAGGTGATGTCGTAATTTTGCCCGTGATTTTCACACCTAAATTGCACTTAGTAAGGACATTTCGGCTATTTTAATTATTCCTGGTGACCTATACGGTAAAGTCTAATTTTTATTCTTTTTCCTTCATTTTTGATTTGTTCTTATTGTATCTAATCTGCTCCTAGGAATTACTACACGTCTCTTTCTTCTCTCTCATCAAAGAATCATAATCCGATATACATCCTCTTGAAAATTCTTCCGTCCCTCATTAAACGTTTTGGTTCTGTATTTGATTTTTGGCAGATTTTTGTTTAGATACTTACATACTTTGATTTTATATATCCTAATCACCTTGAATCTGTAATTGCAATAGGATAGGTTATTTTTGCTTTTTAGTGCATCCATTATCTTTACATAATTAATTAGGATTTCTATATGCAATATGTAATATTGTCTGTAAGGAATTATTTCATAATTTGAATTAATTCATTCTGCACTGTCTGTGGTATTGTTCTTAAAATTTTTTTTATAAGTATCATAATCATTATTATGATCAAAAGTTCATTTTTCTTGACATCTTATTTGTTTAACATACGATATAATTATTGTGTAACAAAGGTTAATGTACTATCTACTATAGTAATAGCTACTTTTGATTTGATAAGAAAAAAATGTTTTCTATGATTGAAAAATTGAAAAAAAATACATTAATTCAGCTACTCCCTCCGTCCCACAAAGATAGTCTAACAGGTAATTTTACTTGAATTAAGGATTAGTAGGTAATATAGTTAGAACATTTAATTTTAGATCGGAAGATTCCATATATAACTTTGTGTTATTAGTTGTTTGAAATATTGTCAATGTATAGTTAATTGAATAACAATAATTAATTAGGAGAACATATAGAAATGAAATATTAAATATATGTTCACTATAGTAAGTGAATAATTTTTTTGGGACGGACAAAAATGAAATGGTAGACTATCTTTCTAGGACGAAGGGAGTATTATATAATAGCTAATTAACACTTAAAAATAAGAAATTAATTTATAAGCAAATTACTTGCGTATTATATGTCACTATTAAAACCGTAAAAGATTAATACATTGTAGACTTTTATGATCTGAATTATGAACTTCCCCGTACAACTACAAGCCAAAAAAGAGTAACTAATGAAATGTAACTAATAAAAAAGCCCAAATGATACATAAGTTTCAAATGATACATGTACTACGACATTTTACTTGAGAAAAACCCAAGGCAATATCTTGCGATAAATTGAGCCCCCAACCCCACCGCTCTTCCGATCTCCAAAAATTGAATCTCACGCATTCATCTCTCCCTCCTGAACGCCCAACTTCCCCAACCCATACCTCAAAATCCGTCAGTCTCCTCCAACGAAGAATCCCGACGTCTTTGCTGGCTACAGAAGACCGCCGGAGGAAAGTGCACACAGGTCCGACAGGAAAGAAGGGGGTCCGATAAGAAAGACCTACATTAAGTAACCCCACTTTTCCAAAATCCAATGGCCGACGACCATGGAATCAAGAAGTTGAAAATTCCCCACCATGCGTACAATCCAGATCAAATCCACATATGCGTACATTTTAACTTCATCAAGAATGAAATCATTGCTCAGTCTCTGCACACCGATTTACAATTCCGCCTTTTCTCCTTTCTCAAACTACTATTTCCGTTCCCAGCTCTTCATTTTCTTGTGCAAAACCTTTAGACGTGCCCAATACTCTTTCTACGAAATCCTAAATTTTCTAACCCAAATTCTGTGATGCACTATCCATTAAACTATGTGAAGCCCTCCAGTAGTGATCGCATTCGAAGCTTGTAAACTGAGGCTACTTCGAGTTCGCGTGATATTCACTTATCTGTGGGCCTCTTATTCACGGGCAAGACCACCACTGTTCTGGGGAGAATGAAGTTTGGGAGCAGTAATGGCAGGTTGGAATTTGAGGAGAAAGTGTTTGTGTCATTTTCTTTTAATTTAAGGGTATTTTTGCCATTTGGCTGTCTCGGGTTTTTCCTGTGGCACAATATGTTTGTACATCTATCATTTTTCTTGTCAGAATATTTTTATAGAAGTACTATTTTATTTAAGTATCTAAATGTCAAAATTTTAGAAAAATACGGTCAATTAACTATTTGTTAATTTCTCCAGAAAATTATTTTAAGGGTATTAATTAAATTTGTCAAAAAATTAATTTATTAAATTACTAAAATAAATCATATTGTTACAAATAATTCCCTTTTAGAGTACAAAACTCAGTCAACGAATTTAACAATCATAAATGAATTAAGTCCCTTGATATTTGTTAGCATATTACTTACACATTAATAATTTTTTAATTAAAATATAAAAAAAGTTCGGTTCGGTTTAAGCAGTTTTTTAATCATCGAAACCTAAGCCAAAATATTTCAAGCGCTTTGAAATTTTCTCAAACCAAATTAGACCATTTCACTTTTCAAACCAAGCTAATCGAAACCATTTTCATAGATTGGTTCGGTGTTTCGGTTTGACGATTTATATGTCCAGCCCTATTTATATCTTTTGGTATTGTCATTCTTGGATTTTTTCTTGCTATTTTGAATTCTAATAGATTCTTGAATATTGGTTCTATCATATGAGTTTCTTTAACATTTTTAGATATTATTTTGTGTTTACTTGTAAAAGCACATGTTGCTTTTATTGTTAGACTCATGGTTTTACTTCTTGGATCCATACATTCTTCTTAGTTTCTGATATAGTGTTAATATCTTATTTTTATTTTGTTCTATCATGCTCATACTGGAATTTAGCTTTATTGTAAATTTTACCTTTTGGCATATTAAATCTCTTGTTACTATTCCTATTAATGCATCTTATACTGAGCTTGTTAATCTGTCATCCATTATATAAAATTATATGGGTGTATCTATTCCTTTTTTAAAATAAGATTTTACTATTATTTGAATTGGTTCTAAATAAATATTTTTTATTTTTCTACATAGTTCATGATTCAATTGATTTAATTCCTGCCATATGATTTCTTCACTTATAATAGGTATTAAAGTGTTTCATGTTGTATTTTATATGTCTATGGGATGACTATGTGTTACATATGCTATTTCTTTATCATTATGTCAGAATGGCATGTTAAATAATTCTTTTGGTTCGATATCTAATTTTGATTTTAATATTTTTTCAAATTTCTTTGGATTAAATATTAATTTTTCATTAATATTTTCTTCATTTTCTTCTTTTTGGTAACTACATTCTGCTTCATTTTCTAGATCGGATCATGTTTATGTAAAAATATTCCTCTTCACTATATTTACTTTCAAATGATTCTAATTTCATTACTGTATTTATTATTCTTGTTCTACTATTTTAAATAATTCTTTGTCTTCAGGAATATATTCACATTCTTCTTCTTGTTCTATAGGTATTAATTTGTAATTATCACTTTTAATTAGAAATATATACATCATGTTCTTCTTTTTGTTTTTTTAGGGCGTTCCGATGATATATGTCCCACTTCTCCAAATGTAAACCATTTACATATCTTAGGATTTTTTGGATAATGTTTTGTTTTATTTTCTCTTCTTTTTAAATATCTTTTACATGGTTTCCTATATCTTTTAAATGTTTTCTTATAAAGTTTCTTGAATTTCTTTTTCTTATAAATTTTTCTTCTCTTATATGGCTTAAATGTCTAGCATCCACATTGAGTTGGTTTATATTGTAGTTTATTACAACATAGTTTCTTATATGTTTTATGATATTTCAAAATATTATTAGCTTGCAGACATCTTTCTTGTTGTTTTTGCTCCAAAAATTGGATTCTTGCTCCTAGGATATCATTTTCTCATGGTAATCCTAGTCTTATAAATTCTTTATTCAATTCTAAGTTTCATGGATTAGGTAAATTGAAAAATATTAGGTTCATAAATTCATAGGCTCCTTCCGCAACTATGTATCATGATTTCCCATAATATTCTCTAAATTCACGAGCAAATTATCTAAAATAACACACATCACATATTGTTAAATTAGTAAGTACCTATTTGTTCTTTTTTAATCTTCTATTGTATTGGAGATCGGAAGAGCTAGTTTATATTCTAAAAATGATATAAAACTATATCTATGACACCATATGATACCACACAGACATGTAGTGTATACTAGGACACGCCACACAGGAAGCCATTCCTGTGTGGCGTGTCCCGATGCACGCGACATAGTCATATGACACTATATGGTGCTAGATCAAAACTTGTATACATTATCTTCTTAAAATTTCTTCATATCTATTTAATATCGTTAATATTTCATCTTGGTCATTTCCTCTCACGAGTGTCTTAAGTTCTTCACTATTATTTTTCCACCATCTTGCTGTAATTCATATGAATGTATTATCCAATATTAACTGGAATTGTCTTCATGTTAATTCTCTAGTGTATGTCATCATTGTGATAGATTTCATCTATAATTCTAACTCATGATCTATATCTTATACACATCTCAAGTCAAATTATTTTCCTTTTGATCTAATTTGGGTTTCCATACTTCTCTACTGTGTATATTGAGTAGGGTAATTATTATTTAGTTTTGTACAATATTTTTTGTGTTGTAGTGAAAATTTAATTGAAGAGTGTTTTTTATCTTGTCTTTATAGCATATAAGCATCTGGTCTATTTGTTATATTTGTTTTGTTTGTTACATTGCTCGCCACTTCCTCTTGATTAATTTGATTTGTTTTAGGCAGTATTCTAAAAAGAGCGCCTAGACGGGAAGTAGCACCCCCGCACCTTGCTTAGGCTATAAGCGAGGTAAAAAACAGTCAACAAAAATTGTTGACCGCCTAGGCCCGCTTTTTGATGTCTAGGCGAGACTTTTTTTCTTTTTACCACTTTCAAGATATGGCTCTCATAAAGAAAGATATTTATTTAAACTTAAAACTAAACATAAAGTATCAAGACAGTAATTAATTTACCTCAAAGTTTACAAAAGTTTCTTTACATAGTCACTTGCACAAATGCCCATCTTATTTATAAGCCCCAATCATGTTGTTTTTTTACAAAACTTACAATGTGAGACAATAAAAAAGTTAAAACAATACCACTAAATTTCTTTTTCAAGTTAGAAGTTTTGCAGCCTATAAACTTCTTTAAAAATTATCATTATTATATTACTTTTTTGAGCAATAGTCAAGAATAATTATGTTAATATATAATGTTACTGGAATTTGTAATATTGTAAGGATTTTTTTAAAGAAAATTATTCGAATTTATAATATGTTTCTTGACTCTATTTAAGTTATGTCTATTATTATGTGCAATATATATACACACTTGGAGAATTAGTGTTTATACATATTCTCATTTATTTAAGTGGTTTTCTTGTTAGTAAACAATGTGAAATGAGTTTTCTTACTTTTGTTTTAAATAGTACGTGTTATTTATTTTTGACAATTACATTATTTTTGTAATACTTAATCCTTATAAATGTATAATAAAATAGGAATTATCTATCTTTTGCCTTTTGAAAATGTCAAAATTGTATTATAAAATTATTAAAATTATAAAGTAGATATAATATTTATGATTTTATATTCATTTTCCAATTCAGAATACATATTTTAAATATTTAATAATTTTAGATTTGTTAAAATTAAAAAAAATTGAGAAATACTTTTTAACGCTTAAGCGCTGCTCGTAATGCTTGAAGCTCGAGGTCAAGGTTTTTTCACTCTTCACGCTTTTTAGAACATTGGTTTCAGGTGGTGGTTGTCCTATAGGGGTTTGTTGTCCCATATGAGTTGATGATGGTTGTCCTGAAGATATTATAGCTTGGTTCATATTTATTTCTTCCAGTTTTAAATTCTTAAATTTTTCTATATGTTCTTCTTCTGTTGAGTCTTTCATAAATTTCTCTAGAGTTGTTCTGTTAGCACATTACTTCCTAGTCTAACTTAGCTTTTAATTCTTTATCAGTTATTATTTTGTTAGGTTTTCTTTTTTTCATTTCTTCATATATTTTTGTTAAGTTTTTGTTTATGATTTCTAAATTTTTCTCTATATTTTCTATTTTTTTTGGTATTACGTTTTCTTTTATATTTTCTTCTTTTGTAACTTTTATCATACTAATTTGTACTAATTTATAGTTTCAAATTAAATTTTCTTTCATGGCTCTGATGCCACTATTAAATAGGATCGAATCTTAATTAATCGTAAATTAATGCTAAATTACCTGCAATTATTAGATTTTCAAAGAAAAGGGTAAAAATGTAATTTTTTATTAGTTTTTTTTTTTCTAATTTTAATACTTTAATCCCTAGTTACACAAAATTTTTTAGATGATCCCTAGTTACACAAAACTTTTAATTGAAACCCCTTTTAAATGAAGTTTTTTGTTGACATCTTGTTTTAGCTAAATTTCCCAAAAAGGGGAAAATAACTCATGAAATTACGTATTACATAGAACGGCTATTTAGACATGTACAAACAAACTTGGAGTACACGCAAAAAACACTTGGTATAGGGTCAAAAAAACTAATGTTGGGTTAAAAAAACTAATGTTATGACTACCATAATTAATTAATTTATTTGCAACACTCTTTTCTGAATGACTATTTGTACATTAACTGTCTCGTTAAAAACCTTAATTGATAAAAGTCCAACAGGAAAAAAGTACAAACTCAGGGAAAAAAAGTACAAACTCAAAGAAAAAATTACAATAACTCAGAAAAAGTTACAATATATTACTAACATTTAGAGTGCATTTGATTGGAGGGTGGAAAAGTAATTGGAATTTATTTTCCATGAAAAATGTTTTCCTAGCTCCCCCATGAGAATTGAAAATCTTCGCTTTTTTGCCTATGGAAATTTTTTTCATGAAAAATAAAATTGTATTTAATTGGTTTATAAAAATTTAGATAAAAAATGGCATTTTTCATAGAAAAAAATTTTCAATCAAACGCACCAATATAGAATAATAAAATACTGTCTTGTTAAATTCCTACCCAGTGTAACATCGTTGTGTGCAGGTAAATGTGGCACTTGATGATTCCTTCAGTTTGTAATGGTCCTTGATGGCTTCATCCCACATGAATTTTGATCATTTAATTCGTTGATCCTTAACTGTCTTCGAAGGTGGCAGGCATTTTTTTTTGGTACTATACAACCCCCAAGTTTTTCTAATGACCCAGACTTGGCTCTTTATATAGAGCTAGACTACTAATAAAAATCAGCTAAGTCACATATATATCTGGATCATTAGAAGTTGGGCCCCTTCTCCCGGGGAAGGCGTGGACAAATCTTATAGTGTGTTTGGCAACTCCATTTATAAACTAATCTGTTTATAAAATGTGACATGACATTATTTCATTGGTCTCATTTGTTTTTTAAAAGTCAAAAAATAAAAGCTAAGCTACAGTTCTTAACGTTTCTCAGAAAACAACTAATAAAATGATCAACATAGTAACTTATAAATCAATTTATAAACCACTCAGTTGCCAAACTTTTCAAAACTTAATCCCTATTCCACTCTTGCAAGTTGCAAGTAAAATTGTTCCTAATTACTTTGTAGAATTATTTTTTCACCAGTGGCAGGTAAAGTGATATTTAGTGATCTTCGGCGATGTGGAACGGCATTTGTTACTTGTATGTATGGTCCAAAAGTAGAAAAATGGTTTGCAAAAAAGTGGATGCAATTAGATACCAGGACATCATTATGAAAAATAATAATAGGGTTTGTCTGAATAGGTATCATACTATATGGTGTTAGATCCGTACTATACTAAGTGACTGTTTAATTCTCATTATTGACATTGATTTATAATGAGAAATTATAATGAAGTAAAATGAGTGGTGTAGATTTAATAAAAATTTAAAATTTATAGTTATAAATGAGCAGTTGTCAAATCAATTGTTAAATCAGTAGCAAGTGAAATTATAGAGAAAAATGCTGATGAGAATCAAACAAGAGGTAACACTACTTTGTTCTACTACTTCTACACCACATAATTTCGACAAGAATTTGTAACAAGAAATAAACTGATATACTCGCCTTTGAGGCAACATTGCTTCCCAAACAACACAAGGTTGATACACAAAAAAAGGGCTTCATTTCATAAACTAGTTAACATATATGTACAAATACATGGGAAGCCGTAATAGGAACCAACTTCGAAAAAGAATAGGAAACAGAGATCACCCCAAAAGCTTCCATTACATGCCCATGTATTTTGGTAATTTAAGAGTGTTAGACTAATTTCTGTTTTGAAATAGAAATAGTCTACCGACGGAACGGGGCTTAATGTTTCCGTTTCCGTGCAGCAGGTTTTTTCGCAGCTGGTGCAACAAGCTGCGTGAGCTTGATAGAATTTGAAGGTGTGATGGGCTTGAGATAAACTCCAATGGACTTGACACAGTTGTCATTGGCAGTGCCATGAAATCCACCAAACTGTCGATCGCCTTACCGGAAGCCGTACTCCTTGTGGGATCCGGTGTATCGACCAAGGGTCCATATGTTCTACG
>CAVNYN010223318.1:0-26856 GCA_963692815.1 Nyctanthes arbor-tristis | reverse complement strand
TTTACTTGCAAAAACTGCACAATCCTTTGGAACGTTTGCATGTCCTTAACTCTGATTTTGTGCGTATGGTACAGCCAAGACAGAAGTACTAGAGTTCAGAATAGAAGCCTCTCCACTAAGTGATTTCAATCGAGTTTCCTCAGCTACAACTTCATTTAGAAGGAAGGGGGTACGATGCAAAATAAAACCCCTAGCTCCCTCTGAATCTTCTAATTGCAGCAGCTGTAACAACAGGGGATCTCCATTCAAACGGAAAACTAAACGAAGCAGTGGAAGAAATAACAGTAGAAGGCGGTACACACCAACATTCTGCCGCCATTTCCGGCTACCTTCTGAAATTCCGGCCGCCCTGAAATGCCGATTATCAATTCTTTGGGGCAGTTGGAGTCGAAGTTTGGAAGGGGCGACGGACCCGTCGAGTGCAATAAGTGAAGGAAATATTATGAAATAGAGAAAATTCCAGGGGTTGTCTTGAATTATGAAAAAGTAGTCATATAATCATCACTCAATAAATGTGTCATATAAAAATGTCATTTAATAATGTCTATTTTTCATGTCCCTCTAGAATTACTTTATAAAGTATATTATTATGAAATGAAATGAAATTAAAAGAAAGCAAGGACAATTTCAAGCAGGGTGTTTGCTTTTCTTTTTCCAACAGGGTGTTTGGTATTTCCATCGAGCGTCTAATGGATTATATGGCAGGATTTTATTAGACAAGAGATTTTTTAATGTGTCTAATAGAATCCTGTCACATAATTTATGATGTCCAATAGATCCTATGGAATGTGTGACAGAGCGTTTGCTTTTAGGAAAAAGTTCCACACTTGCATATGCTCGAAGTAGATGGAATGAATTCAACTCCTGACGAGACTTTTGGTGATTCAAATTCACATTACCGTGGGGGGTGATCTAAGAGATTGCAACTAGAGAAGCAGCAGAAAATGCAATGGAAGCTCGAAAGGATGTAATGCCACTAGCCATTTGTCGTGTCATCATGTACTTAAAGCAGCCAAGTAATCAATTTTGTTTTGACTAAAAAACAAAAATATTTTCTTCTTATCTGTGACCTATAACGAAATATTTATCTTCGAAAATTCTTACTTACAAATATGTAACTTTTCTATAAGCTAATATATATATATATATATATGGAGAAGAAAAGTGAGAAAATTCTCTCACTTGACAATTATCAAATGTTCTAAAACGAGGGCCCTAATTACCTAAACCGTCATCAAAACTATTACAATATGTTACTGCCTCCGTTCACAAATGATCCATTCCTTTTTAATCCGTTTCAAAAAATAGTTTACTTTCCTATTAGAAAAAGTAATTATGCTCCTATTTAATATACATTGTAATCAATAAAATAATAATATTTAAAATGAAATATTTAATAAATGAAATGATATATTAAGTAAATGATATTAAATTTTATATTTTCAATACTATTAATTAATTGTACTTTTTTTTTAATATTTGTGAAAATTGAAATTAAACTATCTTGTGGAGGGAATAGTATATTATAAGATAATTCTAAAATTAATAAGACACTTGTAGTTCACTTATTGCATCTTGATGATTATCCACTTACATATGATGATAATAAGTTTATTATATCTCAATAGTCATCCGCACACGTACTAAATTGTTACTTACCAAGTTATTAAAAAGAACTTTAGTCCCAAAAAAAAAAAAAAAGAGAGACTTTGTACTTTGATTCTCATTATTGACATTTATTTATAATGAGAAATTATGATGAGATGAAATGAGTGGTGTAAATTTAATAGAAGTTTAAAATTTGTGGATATAAATAAACAGTTATCAAATCAGTGATATGTGAAATTATAAAGAGAATTGATAAAAAGAGAATCAAACAAGCTCTTATATACAAAGTTGAAAATTGATAAATTCATAAATTTATTGATATAAATGAGCAATTGTCAAATCAGTGGTATGTGAAATTATAAAGAGAATTGATAAAAAAAGAATCAAACAAGCTCTTACATACAAAGTTGGAATAAGTTGATAAATTCATAAAACTAAAGTCATTATCGGACACCACAAATGTGGATGGGTGAAGTGTAGTCACTTTATTACAATTTCACAAATTTCAGAATTTATTTCACTGTACTCACACTATATATATATTAGTTACCGCCGTAAAGTGGATTCCTACCATAAGATCGTTGTGCAAGAAGAGAAGAAAAAAATTGAATAAGAATTTTCTAACACTTTTGAAAAGTATTGTTATAGCACCTACCCTCCCATTGTGAGTGCATAAAGAAACACGCACATAGATCTATACAACCACAGTCAAGTTGTATACAAGTTTTGCAGTGAAATCTGAGAATAAAATGATTTGTGAAATATTGATCTGAAAGATTAGTAAAAGCTGTTAAATATCTAGTCTAGCAGCACAAAACCACAAATAATCTGAAAGAAGTGTTAGAACTTTCCAAAAGCAACACAAATAACCTGTTTTTTTTTTTTTTTTTTTTGAATTACACAAATAACCTGTTTAATATCTGGTCTAGCAAGATCTCAAATAACTGAGCAATAAATTAGCAAATAATGGTGCAACTATTTCCGCAAGAAAGCTCTGGATTTCAAAATTAAGCTTCATAACATTTTGATTCTAGGATTTCATATTCTAAGGTTGCGATCACATTTAAGACAAAAAAAATCAAATCTTTTGACATCCGAGGAAAATGAGAACTACCTACATAATAAATATTTTCACCAGCTAAAGCGATTCCGCAAATTGAGGGGCCTCTAAATCAAGTTCTTGCTTCATGATGCAATTCATAAGCCAGTCACTGCTAAACGTCCAAATCCCTTTCTTTACAGCCAACAAAGCTTCCTCCATTTCCTCTTCACATGCTATAAAGATAGTTTTTGATGATGATTCATTCACTTCGTCCACTCTTCTGATTACCTGTTCTTTTCCATGAAAAAATAACTCATATATGTTACTATATATTTTGAAAAATTCCAGAGGCTTAGGGAAAACACCGAGTCTACAGATATGCCAAAAGAAGCAGTTAACAACATGTTATATGAGGCACTCGATAATTAAGAATCTTTTGCAGTACTGTTTGAGAATGTACTTTCGTATCTTACCAAACAATCTACCAGACCATGCCCATGACAAAATAACATACCATACAATGAGCAAATGTGGCTAACAATTTTCAATTTGGTGGCTGGAACTTAATAAAAATTTCAATTTCGTTAATCCATGCTACAATGGGCAGATCGGAAGAGCCTAAAGAAGACTTACATTTCCCCCTGCAGACTTGACAATGGCCGACAGGGTACCAACTGGGGGTTGAACATGAGTTGCAAAACATATGTCAAGACCTTTAAGCAATGCCTGGGGACTTGCTTTGGCTCTAAGAACTGCACATTTGATCTCAGTTCGGTATTTACTCTCGTATTCTTCATCTTTTAAAATGAAAGGCATTTCATCTGTAAAAAGAGCAGTGGGAATTACACATTGGTGTTGTTTGAGTGTACAACATTATTTGAAAAATAGCAGATGCTACTGATCTGACAAATCTGCCTTTCCGGAAACTTTCTTTTAACCAACTTGGTGAGATAATCCAAGCTCTGCGTAACATGATTCCTCATTAACTCGGGCAACATCAGAAACAAATGTATTTGAAATATATCATGAAATTTATTACTTGATTACTTTTCATTTAGAGAAAAAATTTTCAGAACAGAGAAATAACTCACCCTGAGCAGAGAGCTGTGCAAAAATTTAGAGTTTTTCTTACTTTTCCTGTGATAATATGAGTGCTTACACTCCCATCCGAAGTAACAAGTCCACCAAGCTCTTCTATTATCTATACCATAACACCAACATAAAATCTGTTAAGAAAAAATGAGAGAAATATATTTTGCAGAAATTTAAGGCTAGAATGATCACCACAGAAGCTTTGATCCACATTTATTTTTCTTTCTGGTCTGGAGAGAAGCAGATCAAAAGGTGTGGATTGAAACTAATGAATAATAATAGGAAAAACGTGGATAGCATTTGTGCAACAAGAAGAAGCACTTTGTTTGAACTACAATATAAATACTAATCGCAAGACATTCATTAATCCTCCCGACATCATCTAAGAATATATTCAACTTGTCTGATCGTGGTTGGTTCTGTTGAGCAAGATTTAGAACTGATCTTACAAAATGGGACAAATAACATTAGAATTCAGAAAGATGGTATATCCAAGGATGTCAGGATGAAGATAGAAATGAATTATCTAATCGGTCCCAGGTTTCAATCAGTTATTTTCCATGATCTTGATATATATATGAAGAATTCTTCTGATAGAAATCAATTAGGTGATAGTCGGAAATAAGCAGAGACCACTTGACTTTGACAAGCACAAAAATAGGAATACCTTTGTCAGATTTGACTTCTTGTTTTCATCAGCAATATTCATCAGCATAATTCTAAATGAATTTCGACTTGACAGGTTCTCCCGCACACAATAATCTTCAATGTTTACATTACAATCTTTTTCGTCTTTTTTCTCTTCCGACTCAGAATAGCCATTAGTCAAAATATTGCTTGAAGAAATGTTGGTGGAGAATTCGCTTCTTGAAATTGCTGGGGAACTATTGTTATTTTTATTATTTAAACAGCAATCATTTCTTCCAATCCTACCCGACATAGAATCTTCTGTACCCAACTGACAATCAATTACATGAGACCCCTTAACTTTTTTTGACTTCAGTGAGGTATATGAGGCTTCCCATAACCTTTTCTTGGTTCCCAGCTCAGAGCAAGAGCATTGTTCCAAACCAGCTTCACTTCCTCTTTTAATAAGTCCAGAACCAGAACCATTTGCAGTGCTGTGTTGACAGGAGGTTCCCACAATATCCATTTGTTTGCAACCTATGACATAACCAACTCATAAAGAATAAATGTTTAATGTTCTAAAAACTGCACCGTAAAACTAGTATTTGCATCTACTTCTACCATGAAATTAAGTAGCCTAAGTGCTTGACCTTTAATTAACAGTAACTGCTTTAGGTCAGACGTAGGTTCTTTTACAAACCTTTTCACTGGCTGCAGAAGAATCATAACAAATAAGAGCACAAAGCAAATGATCTCACTCCATTATGCTTAAACAACTGTTTCATGCATTTTCAATGTGATAACACAGAAAGTGCTCAAACATGCGTTGTTCCTATAAATGATTTGATCAATTTCACTCACCATTCAGTGAAGAGCTCTGAGGAATCAACTTTTCAATCTGTGACCATTCTTTCCTATTAACTTCATTGGGAGGGTCATGGATTTCTTCAATACTCGCTAACTTTTGTTTTTCAACAACTGCCACTGGACAATATTTGCCAGGAGATACTATCGGGATTGACAGCCTTAGATACTCTGAAGAGGTTGGTGAAATATCCTTGCTAAGATGAGCAATCATGAGAGTTGAACGACCAGGAAAGCATAATGCCCTTCTAATATCTGCTTTAATAGGGAGTCTGCGAGCTTTACCCCTTTTGTTTACCTCTCCAATTGCTACAAAACCCTGCAAATTTTTGTTTTCCCGATTTTGCAAATATGAAATTCCAATGATAGAAATTCAATAGTGCTTAACTACAACAAGCCAATTTACTTCCAATTTTTATTAGGGTAGCTACATGAATCCCTTTTCACCACTCTTTTGAATAAAACACGTTTAACTTGGGGAGGATGTGATGAGGATCTAGTAGGATAATGAAAATATAATTATACTCCCTCCGTCCCAATTATATAGTCTTATTTGCTTTTTCTCAAAGGTTAAGAAAAATTGTTGGAAAGTAAATTTTACAAGTGGTTTTACTAACCTAACCTTATATGATGAGTGTCAATTAAAAATACTAGTTACGAATTTCAATAGAAGAACAAATAAATATTCATCAATTTATAAAAAAGACTATATAATTGGGACAAGGGGGGAAAAAGAAAGAAAATGTGGCCGATATATAAATGGGACGGAGGAAGTAGTTTATTTAGGCTTATTATCATATTCCAGTTAGATGCGATGGAGGGAGTGGTTTATTGAGCTTATATTAATTAGGATAGGTTTAAACCCCATAGATAGAGGGTTCATTAGTTGCACTCTTCACCTTTGGTTAGAATAAAAATGATATTTCTCCCCCTTGTTCTCTTCTATTTCTCTCTCCTTTTCCCTTATTTTTATTGGTTCGTATTCATCCAGCATCAGCATGATGATTACTTTAATAGTCAATAAACTAACCCCCAGTGCATACCCCTGCAACTCCAGCATGCCTGCTAACTCTACTTAATTAAGTATTACATGAGTCACCTGATTATCCAACAAATATGAAGGTAACAAAATAAAAAACTTGTAAAATCACACTCAATCTAAACCTTGTCAAATAATGACAGAGTGGCAGTGGAAAAATCCAGAAGCATTATTTGCAGATTGTGATCTCTTTTTCATGCTAGAGTAAATTTAGTGACCAGGTCGAGTCAACAGCCAGAAACTGTTTCCGCAGCCAATTTCAATCAATTCCCAGCGCAAACATACCTGTTTTAACCAAAACCCTTTAGACTCCTCATCTCCCCAACATAATATGGAGTTAATGCCTACACTCTGCAGTCTCTTCCTCAATTCTGTGTATAACAAATGACCAATGCCCTGCAAGTCCTCAAAGTGTGTCATGACAAAACAGGAATGAGACTGGTATAAAAGTGGGGGGAAAATATGAAAATTGCAAGGATGAAAGAAGGTTGAAATTTTGGATGCGCGAAAGTTATTTAAGGAAAGCTAAAGTTTATGCTGGAGATCTCATGAATTCCCGAAAAAGAAAGATGGAAATTGCAACGTTTCAATCAGCACCAAGACACAATCTGGCAGATTTACATATACGATACAACAGGAGATGGAAAAAGGATTTCTTTGCCTAATACTATATAAGAATGAGCAAAACGGAAAACAACCTTGCGTTGGTAGATCGAATCAACAGCAGCTAGAGGAATCTCAGCATAGTGTGTATCTGCTGGAATTATTTGATAAGTAAGTGCAGCAATAACCTATCAAATTAAACGAATAAGAGTATAAGCACATTGAACCAAACAACATTTAATCATTCACTTGTATAATAACTGAACAGATATTAGATAAAAAGGTAGCTATCTGAGAGACTGAATATCCTAAACTTGAAGGAATTGTAGGCAGATCAATGTTTTTTTATCAGTGTAATTACAGAAAAAGCAAATATATACATTTGCGTTGGTCTGAAAGCACTTGAATCTAATAGACAGCTTCTATTTTGTAAATGGTACAACCTCATTCCTTTCCTTTTCATGTATTAGAAATTTTCAAGCACTAAGCCTCCATTTGGTAAAAATCAACTAATTTTCAAAAGTGATACAGTTGACATGATAACAATCCAGTGAAGGATTCATTGTCCGTTTCATTTATTCTTCTTGAGACCAGTACCACCAACTTACAGTTTATGGGGAGGAGATTACGAGAAAGCCTTAATGCATAAAGGGCAGCACTAAAATGGCAAAAACAGAAATTTGAAATGACTGCAACACTAATCGCTAAAATGGTCTTCGGTAGTTGTCTCTCATTTACTATATAATTCTTGTAATTGAAAGAAGGACCGATCAGTGGGATGACAAAATCAATGTTTCCAGCATAGTAGTAAATACAAACAGACATTAAATGGCTCACACTGCACCTTTCCATTAGATTAAATCCACGGGAAGCAGTCCCCTTAGGCACCATTACAAAAGCACAAGGTCATGTACTCTGCAAATTATATCATACATGTTATTTCCTAAATATGTTGGAGCAGTAGAAGTAGAAGCCCTATGTTGCTCAGAGTCACATTATAGATGTTACTTATGGGTATATATCTAGGCGTCTAATCATCATTTTTTTTTTCCATTCCCCAAAATCTAGGGCATGGGATACAGTTGGAATGGATCTAAATTTTAGATACAGGTACAGGGATACGTCATACATAATTTGGTTTTTAGATTGTAGATATCAATAAATGATTTGGCATTCTTTCTTTTAAATAAGAGTTGTACTTTCATTTTGTTTATTGGAATTTATAGAAGTCCATTAAAACTACACTCAAAATTGGTCCACATCCCACTGAAATTTACATAGCCCATCTAATTCGAAAAGTTTCTAGTAGCCCAGGAGCACCGTAGACTCGGTATTCCTGACGAATTAAAATAAGACAAGTGGACTTAAGGATCCCAATTAACTGGGACCTTGTATCCCCTTGTTAGTTCCCTATTTGGTTGAAGTATACGCGTCAATATATTAACGGTGGAGCATGAGCACACAATACTTCTGGGGGTACTAGAAGTGCTCTCAAATTCCATCAAATTTGCATCATAACTGATTCATTGAAATTTCGCCAATTAAAATTACTATTAAAATTACTAGTTGATACAAATCATAATCCAAAAGAACATTATTCACCACGTAATTAATAGTTAATACTCAATTAGGGGAAAACAACCAAACATATTGTTCTTATTAACCTCCCCTCCACTTTCTCCTTACTTCTTCCTCATGAAACCTTAGATCTAACAGGGGTGTCTTCTTCCACAAAGCAACAACGACAGTGCCTCGACGAAGCAACAACCAATGCACCTTCTTCCACTCAAAGATATTTCATGTTGATTGAAAAACAAAAGATCCAATCCGCATCCAGCAAGTCCAAGTATCACAGATAGTAGCAGAATCACAGCTACAGTAGTAGCGGTGGTGGTGGTGGTGGTGGTGGTGGTCATGGTCATAGTTTTAGTGGTATTGTGGTAGTTGCAGTAGCAACAATAAATATATAAATAAATAAACAAATGCATCAATGAGAATTTCTATGGTTAATTTATCTACCCAGGATTCGGATTATATTTCCCTTCCCCTCTTTGAATGAAGGGGTATCTGAAGACTTACATAATCTCCCACTAGTTCTTTACAGCCAGACGTGCCTTAACTACTAGCAAGATCGGAAGAATCTTCGTTGCCTTTCAAATTAAAAGCTAATGTGCAATACTTCCTGCATCAGTAAGCAACCAGAGTGTTTTTAAGGAGAGACACTGATTCAACTCGCTAAATAAAGCATATAACTTTATGCATTTGATATATAGAATAATTCATTAGCAGGGAGCAGTGTGCAATAAGCAGGTTTGAAGCACATAGGACAGATTCATGCTCACCAGCAAGCTTAGCCATGCAATTAGAAGACCTCTTACCCGTTAGATACACATCTTTCGAGGAACATTGACTCCTTGCCAGTATTAGCAGCATAATTCATTGCTGGTAGTTCTACCGAGTATATTTTCAGCACTTCCTGCAGCAATATCATATATTTTCAGCACTTCCTGCAGCAATATCTGCATCATACACATTAAAAGAACCAAAGCACCATGGATCCACAACTCAAAAGGGGTTCTAAAGCACCACCGAACTACAGAAGACTATCAACTGTTCTTCCGATCATAAAAGAAAAAATTTATACATCAGAAATCCTTGTGACACTGATATCACGAAACTCATAAAATATCTCAATGTAAATTCTCTTTCCATGCTCTATGGGAATAACAAGAGACACTGTAGAAAATATCTATCGTCTGCAAAAATGAGCCAAACTTTTCCAGCTAAGAATCATGGATAGAGAATAATATATAGATTCATGAGCTGCTAAGCATACAATATGAACCGGACCCTCAAAGGTTAGATTTGAAATTTTATTTTATTTTATTTTTTTTTTTTTTTTTTTTTGGGGTGGGGTGGGTTAATGGAGCAACATTCTAAACTTCTTCAAGCAAGTTTTGTATAACCAATATTAACACAGAATTTCAGCCCATTACTTGAACACAAAGCAACGAGTTGCTTGATGTAACATGTTACAGTCCAGAATACAATAACCTGCGTGATATTCCAATAATATTCTTTCATTTTATAAGGTAACTGAGCATCCATGCTAAGGCTCAATGTGGGCACTTGTCCTGAAAAATTACACTCCAAACCAAAGATAAGGGAATAAATTTACTTAACATCAGCATTCTGAACTATTTGCAAGAGTGACAGTTTTTGAACTGTAAATGACAATTAACATACACACTATAATTACAAACGGAATTATCATGTTATTTAGAAAATACCTGAATCAGAGACTTGGTCTGTATGTCTGAATCTTTTGGATTCAGGAGCACGAAATGACAATCTCCTGATCAATGGATACAATTCAAACCAATCTCACAAATCTTACATGCCAAAAGCATTTTCAGATTTAATAAGCTAAAAATAAATAAATAAATAAAATTAAAAACTAAAAAAGAAAAACTAAAAAGAAGACCATTTGTTTTTTTTCAATTAAAAAAGGGAAAGAAAAAAGAAACAAAGATGTTATGTCAATACCACTTTTCTCCACGTCCTGGCCACGAAAATCTATTTGTTCATTTCTATTACTCGCGTCCTCCACCACTACCATAATATCAATCAGAGCAAAATAATAATAATAATAATAAACAAATGATAAAGGAAAAAATAAATAAATAAAATACTGAAGACCGTGATTACCTGATATTTTGATTTTGCCACTTCTGGGGAAAGAAATATGAAGACCATTTTGATTCACTTCGGAAGTGAATTTCTTGGTTTCTACGATCACTTCACAATTTCCTGGAATATCATATTAAAACTGCAATTAAAACCAAACCAAAAAACAAGTCTCTACAAAACTCATACGAAAAAGTTCTGATCTTTTTCACCGATTCGAATCGGAGTGACAGTAGGAGCGCGAGCGGGAACAGGTGAGGTCATTTTCCGCGCCATATCGAAATTAATCGAAGACTGGACAAGGGAGGCGAATTTGTAGCCAGCCTGCTGGGAGGTATATGGGCCGTACCCGATCTCTGAAATTGGACCTTTTGGGCGCCTTCTATATCCACTCCCTAACTTTTATAAATTTAAAGGGGGAAATTGTGCTGTATACTTCTAAGTTATCGCTTTTTCCATTTTTACTTTTTATTGTTTTAAATTCTAAAAATACTGTTTATACTTTTCTAGAATCTCAATTCTCATATAAAATCCTGTCTCTTTCTCTCCTCCTAATTTATTGCTACTGTATTCATTGTGCGTTTACAAATCTCTCATTCTCACTTTACACTTATCGATTTTAACGTTGTTGTGATTGCAACTACATATCTTCTATTTCTAATCACTCAAACTCTTCATGCTTAGTCAATTTGTTTGGGAGTGACGAACTGAAATTAGGGTAGACGAGTAACTACACAATCCTCAGCTGCTGCGCTACAGAAGTTGTTTGATGTCTTCTTTGGTGGCAATGGTTTATATTTGCGTAGATTGACAACCACGGTAGCAAATATTTCATTAACTTCATCCAATTTGAAGTTCTAATTTTCAACAACAGTAAATCATTCATGTAGTATGAGTTCAAATTTCATACATTAATGATTTCAATCATTAATAAAATAATCAGAGGCTCTTTGCTTTTCGTGTTTCTATACACATCAATGTATATGTAGAATTTTAGTTTAGATGTAGAAATTTTAATTCGTTTTCTTTCCCATTCTACATGAAATTTTGTATATGCTTGTATATATCTTTAACCAATAATGTCTGTTATGTGAGTAAAAATTTGTGTTATATGCAAAAATGTTCATTATATTTTAACAAGTTATGTTATGTGAATAACAAGTGTGTTACATGTGTAGCAAGCCATGTTCTGTGTTTAAAAATCTACGTTATTAGTATAAAAGGTTCATTACATGTGTAATGAGCTATGTTATGTGTAAAATAAGATATGTTACACATACACAAGTACTTATGTTACATGCTAAAAATTTATGTTATGTGAATTAAAAAGTATAACATACTCTACTCTCAATGTTTTGGGTTAAATTTTTAATGTTCTGTTATGTGTATAGCAATTTATGTTTCGCGCTTAACAAATCTTGTCATGTGCAGCAAACTATGTTATGTGTATATCATTTTATGTTACAAGAATTACATAGTATAAGAGACCGTGTTACATGAATTAAAGCATGTGACAATTTCTATTATATGAATTTAAAAAGAAAAAAGAAACGAAGAAATGAGAGAGAGAAATAAAAAAAAGGTGGAATTCTTCAATCTTCATTTGAGGCATGTTGTTGCCAATATCATAGTTGATTTTTATCTCTTCACTCTTTCAGTTGATATTTAGGATGAAAGAAATTATCTCAAGGAATCCAGCATATGTGCATTTTTCCGGGACAAGAATTCCAGTCATCTCAGGATTGTAATTCACGAAGATATTAATGTACTCCATGCTTGAAAAATTACATCTACATACATACATACATACATATATATAAACAGAGTTTGAGATCGGAAGAGCGTCTAGCTCAATTTGATTGTTGGACACAATTAGAAATAATTTTCCCACTCATTGTCTGACTTATTTAAAAAATCAATTTGTTGAGGTCATTATTCTATTATTATATCTTTCCTTATTGTGATACTTTTCCTTTTAATCATTTAATTTAATATTTTTATTTTGAAACTCTATCTACATATTAATTTAATATTTTTATTTTAGAACTATATTTACATATTACATTTTGGTTAGATATATCTCATATTTACCTAATGGATTTCAATTTTACTCTATCGGATTTGTATAATTTCATGATCTTATGTTCTTCTACTATAGTATATTTTACTTTCTCAACATAATATGTCCATGAAACGTAAGGGTGTGAAGTATAGTAGTCTGTAATTGTAGGGGTGTGAAACTAAAAATAAAGGTTTTATTATCAGGTTTTATTGCCTTTAAAGGAAATAAAAATAAGAATTAATAAAAACATTATTTATTCAATTATTATACTTTTCGTTATTATTATATTTTTCCTTTTAATCATTTAATTTAATATTTTTATTTTAAAACTCTATCTACATATTACATTTTGGTTATATATCTCTCATATTTGCCTAATGAGTTTGAATTTCATGAAAATAGATAATATATCAATCTTGATTTCAATATTACTTTTCATTATTGTTATATTTTTCCTTTTAATCATTTAATTCATTTTGGTTAGATATATCTCATATTTGTCTAATAGATTTCAATTTTACTTTGTTCGATTGTATACTTTCATTATTTTATGATCTCCTACTCCATTGTATTTTATTTTGTCAGCATAACATGTCCATAAAACGCACGGGGTGTGAAACATGTGAAACTAATATAGATTATGCTATCAGATTGTATTATCTTTAAAAGAAATAAAAAATAAGAATTAATAAAAAATTTATTGGTTCAATTATTATACTTTTCCTTATTGTTATAATTTTCTTTTCAATAATTTAATTTAATATTTTTATTTTGAGATTCTATCTACAAAGTTCGGTTAGATTTATCTTATATTTACATAACGGATTTCAATTAAATGAAAATAGATAATATATCAATCTAGATTTCAATATTATTATTATATTTTTTCTTATTATTATATTTTTCCTTTTAATCATTTAATTTAATATTTTTATTTTGAGATTCTATCTACATATTACATTTTGGTTAGATATATTTCATATTTGCCTAATGAATTTCAATTTTACTTTATTCAATTGTATAATTTCATAATTTTATGTTCTCCTATTCCATTGTATTTTACTTTGTCACCATACGAGTGTGAAACATCATATGTCCGTAAATGCACCGCTGTGAAGTAATATAGAATTATGTTATCGGGTTCTGTTGTCTTTAAAGGAAATAAAAAATAGGAATTAATAAAAAAAAGTATTAGTTCAACGAGATGGCGATAGACTAATAAAAAGAATTTAAAATTATGTCATCAAAATAAAGAATTAATTGTATACTACTTGCAAAAAATAATACACATTAATTTCATGTATGTTGTGTTTTTTAGTTTCTTTATGATATTAAACTTGACAAACACAATTATGTTATATTTTATGTATGAAATTCCTTTAGTTGCACGGGTGGAAATCACATTATTAAAATAATAACACAACTTGCTTTATGAATAACAGTCTGTTAAATGAATAACAAGCTATTACATGCATTCCAGAGACGGCTACAGTTAGTAATAATAAGTATAACTTGTGCTGACACCCGTGCGATACACGGGAAGCATTGTCTATCTAAATTACAATAATTCAACAAAAGGTCAAACAACATTAATAAAGAAATGAACACATCATCAAATTTTCATTTTATGTTATTACAAATTCTAAAAAATTTCTTTATACACAACATTCGTTATTGTTGTTGGAAAACAATTTATATACTTTGGCGATGATGTATGAGTTAGAACGCCTGGAAATGGAATACAAAACCATGAACCCATCTACCCCTCTCAAACCGTATACACCAAATTTTAAAGTCATTCATTTTACTAATTTCAAGTAATCATTTTAACTTTCAAAAATTTATTATATTATATTTTTTATTTTGTATAAAATTTCTACATAGCATTGGGATTAATTAATTCAATATGATAACGTCATGTAATACTCCATTCCAGTATGATTTATAATTGGATTGATTTATAACATATTTTGAATTTTGAATTTTTGGGACAACTGTCAAATTTTACAATTAACACCTCACACAGCTATCACATCAAATGACAAATTTTCACATTTTAACAAAATTTAATCAATCAAATTAAGCCACATGTCTTAAAAATTCAAAGTTCATAATATATAATAAACCAATCCAATTATAAAAGATACCAAATGGACCCAAAATTGAAGGGTTCACATTATTAAATAACCTCAAACATAAATACATTTCAGACTATCGAACTTGTCTTTCCCACTGTTCTAGGCCACCTCTTTCATGATTGTTGCACGTACAAAAGAAGTTTAAAGAAGCAACTGGGGAGCAATCATTCGAAATGTTCATTAATAAGTAGCGTGAATTTTATTATTATGAATAAAATTAGATGTTCCACAAAGTGTTGTATGGTAATCAAAGATACATTAAAAAAAGTTTCATCATTCTCAACAATACATTTATCGCTTATTAAAATTGACACCACATGAGCACATCACATCAAACCACTAATTTTGATTTTCAATAAAATCTAACCAACCAAATCACGCCATGTACATAACAAAAAAATTCAAAAAATAACTGTTGTTTAAATGGAGACCATTTATAAATAGTTGCCCGAGCCCGTGGAAGTTCTAAATGCAGACGTGTGCTCTTCCGATCTCGTATACATGTTCTCTCTTTTCTTGGATTTTACGCTCGAAATCTTGAATCTACCTGTTGCTCCAGTTCAAAACATTTATATTCCAAATTGCTTGAATAATACTTGAAATATGAGAAACATATAAAAATGCTTGAAAGTTTCCCCGGGATATGGCTGCCAATATTCAAGTACCATAACATTGACATCCGAATGTGAATTAAAATTGAATCGTCTCCAGTGGATAATTACCTTTCAAGTATGATGGTAGCACGGCCTATAATTCCAAAATTAGTACTTATTCATAAACACAAATTTAAGAACATAAAGCCACTACTTACTCACAGAATTTTCTTAAACTCACTCATATGACTTAACTATTTTTGCCTTTTTAAAGAAGTACACGAATACCAACTTAAAGATAACTATTTGCTGCATATTATATGAATGCATGGAAAGTAATGGAAAACATAAAAAAAGGACAACACTCTATACCAGAAAAAATATGAAAAGTTAAAATGGGAAAATTTTTTTGCACATGCTAATATATTAAAAGATTTTGAATTAAAAGATTCACTTATCTATATGAAATACTGTGAAGCTCCTAATTATCACTTTGCTAAAGATGACATTGCATAAGAGAAGAATTTCCAAGTTAGATAGATCAAAATTAGCGTTAATTACACCTAACGTCCCCAACTTTTCAATTTTTCATAGATTACGTCTCCAACATTTGATTATACTCTTGTGGGTCCTCAACTTTTGAAAAGTATTCACTTAACGTCATTGTAACTGATTCCGTCTATCTCTACTGTTAAAGTTGAGGGTATTATAGTAAAATATAAAAAATAAATATTTTAATGTTTAAAAAAAAAAAGAGAGAGAAGAAAAGGGGGGAGACACCCGTTAGCTGCCATTTCCAGCAGCCCTTTGAGGGGGGCTTCCAAGTGCCGCCATTTTTGACAGCACAGGGTTGAGACTCCACCCTCCTTTTGGCTGCCATTTATGACAACCTTTTGGCTACAGGAAATGGCAGCAAAGTGCTGTAATGGCAGCCAAAAAGGGGAGTCTCCCCCATGTGCCGTTTTGGCTGCCGCAAATAATAGCAAAGTACTGTAATTTCTAACAGCACAAGGGGGAAACCCTCACTTGTTTCCGGCAGCCTTGCCTGTAATTTCAGGCAGCCAAAAGACCCCTCACTCTTTTTTATTTAAACATTAAAATATTTATTTTTTTATATTTTACAATAATACCCTCAATTTTAACAGTAGAAATAGATGAAATCCGTTACAGAGATGTTAAGTGTAGCACTTTTGAAAGGTTGGATGACACGCCCCACCCCTAGTACCTCTAACTTACTAAAAGTGTGACGTGCGCTGATGATAAATTCCAACTAAAAACTAGAATTTACCGTCAAGGCTCATGTACATTCTAATTTTTATAGAAAAATTTTGACAATGTCTCCCTTGATTTAAAGCCTCTAACTTACTAGAAGTGTGACGTGCGCCGACATAAATTCCAACTAAAAACTAGAATATACCGTCAAGGCTCATATACTTTCTAATTTTTCTAGAAAAATTACGACAGCATCTACCTTGATTTATCAACCAAACCTAATATGTATACTCTCCAACACCAACACCAACACCAAAACCAATACATTAACACATCACAATCTACTAATTTCTGATTATAAGTAACACCACCTCATAATTAGAGAAATATACTGAACTGAGTATGATTCACATGAGGAAGTTCAATATATATTAATAAGTTTAACCCTATCAAAGGCTATCATTCATGATATCAGCAAACCAGTAACAATTCCTATGTGGTAGCTTGAACTCTTGAAATAGCAGGCTTGACTATAATAAGTTGCTCAAACTCTAATTGCAACCTGAGAAAAAAATAATTTGAAAAACTTGTGAGCTAATAAGCCCAGTGAGCGGAGAGTCATAATTAAAACATACTTTGGAAAGTCGAAACGTAACTTTTACAAAATCTCAAATAAAACATTTAGTGCATTTGGGAATCTCCATGACTTTAAACGTAAATTCAACATAACATCAATATTTGTAGAATCATCACATGTTTGAAAACATCATGAATATCATTTCACTGCATAATCATCATAAATTCACTAGAAACATAATCATTTCATTTCAAGACCAGCATAAAATTTTCCCCAAAGAGTATCTAACATCACATGATCATGATATCAAGTCATACGCGCGTAGACACCAGCTTAAGCCATAGATACCTTATGACCTCTTCGCCCTAGGTGGCATAATTAAACAACTTGAGCCATAGCTAGCACATAGGCCCCTTCACCTTGGCAGCGTTCATTTGGTCAGCTAGAGTCATAGGCCCCTTCACCCGTATGCGGCATATTATTTGGTTAGCTTGAGCCATATAGGCCCTTTTGCCTGTAGGTGGCATACCATAACATTAGATACATATTTTGAGGTTTTCACACATTATAAATCATGTTTCAATTCAAACATTCCTTTGAAAATCGTAAAGCATCATTTCATAGACTTTTCTAAAGGAAATATCAACTTTTTGGAATTTCATAAAACATATAATCATCATAAACACATTGCATCGTGAATCATAATTCAAATAGAACAATTTTCTGAAAATCAGGAAGCATCATTTCATAAAAAAAATGCATACGAACTTTTTTTAAGAAAATATCATCTTTTGTGAAATTCATAAGAATACATCATCATCATAGACATTATAAATTCACGTGAAATCAAAGCATAATAATTTTCATTTAGAAAGAAATGAGAGAAGAGAGCTCCACTCACCGGCATGTAGCCATATACATGTAGCTCCTTTCGCAATTCATGTAGTATACCATGAAGAATTTTGAATTTCAATTATTTTCCTCATAAAATCGTCTTGTCCAAATAATTCTATTTTCGTATCTTTCCAATCATTTCATTCATTCATTTCTCCATTTTTCTACTCACTTGTTCTACATCACATTATATTTCATTAAATCCCTTATATTAACACAAATTTACTCTTTAAGTCATATCTCATTTTTTTCCCTTTAAATTCATGCCAATTCCATAATTTCTTTAATTAAATAAAGTCTATTGATGTCAATTATTCTTACAATTACCATATGGTCACATCTTTAAAATATCAACAACATTTCACACCTCCAATCTCAATAATAGTCATTGTCCTTTGTATTATCATTATTGTCAATGTGTAAGATATTCTCTGGATATATATATCTATATATATATATATATATATATATCCAACACTTTACAATAGCTCAACAAATTCTCCTTTTCACTTAAAATTGAGAAGTGAATCCATACTTTCCAAATCCTCCCCCTTAAAGTCGCTAATCATATTGGTTTATTCCTAGCTTTAGATAGTTAAACTAATCTTTGATATTCACATATAATGCACTTCTAATAAATTTCTTCTATTTCACAATCACACATAACTTAATGCTTTTACTTTTCTTTCCTCAATCCCATTTCACACATTATTCAATTTCTTTACTTATCTTTTCTCGTTCTCATTTATTTTCTTTGTAACTTGTTTTGACTAGTTAAAAATTCTCTATTTAAGCTAAAGTTTATCGACATGACATTTCCCTTGAATTGTCAATTCTCTATAACATTAAATTTCCCAAGGTTTCTTCATTTTACATTAGACATTTAGTTATCCCTCCTATCTAATCAATCTAGATTTTATTTCATTTTAAAATTATGATAATAACACATACCTAAATCTTAATATCTACTAATTAACAACACTAACTCTTCATTTTTAACACCAATTCTTTCTTAGTCTTTAATAATTTGCACATTTGCTAAAAATATTAAGTCATTCATTATTTGCATTTATTTTAACCTTCACCCATCTTCTCAATTCCCGTGATATCATTCCATGAAATTATAACACTAACTTGTATATAAAAATGCTCCATATAACATTTCATCTTTTTACTAACCCACTATAATTTCTTATACTAACATTATGAATCTCAAATTTTATAACCCACTAGTAATTTCATGTCATTAAAATGTGTATGAATAGACTTTGTAATGATTATTTTCATTCAAAGAAATAACGTCCAAGTATATACTTTTCTAAATCTTTCCTTAAGCTGATTCATAACCGCTCTTAATTTCACCTTTTCTATTAAAGTCTCCAAAAGCTTCTTTCAACTAACTATTACAATGAATTCTATTTTGAAGCCTCAAATAATACATCATTAATAAAATTTCAGCCTTAAACTTCCTTCTAAACTTCGATTTCACTTACTAACTTTACATAATTCTTCTTTAGATCGGAAGAGAATTTTAAATTTCATGTCTTAAGAATAATTTTACACCATTTTCACCTATAGAGAGCTAATGTACTTAATTAATTTCTCAAATTAAAACCAATAACTGCAAACCTTGAAATTCTACACGACGCTCTTCCGATCTCTCAAGAATTTCATTTACATGTAGTTTATATTGACAATTAGTCATCATCCCCCTTTTAAATTCATCATATGGAACCATTTATATACATATATATACTAGTGTGGCACGTGCGTTGCACATGCTCCGTTTTACTTTCGCTTAAATCTGTTTGGGTTTTATACTTGGTTGTATTTGTTTTATGCGTATATATTTTGTTTTTAACTAACGGTAACTAAACATTTTAACATTACAATAATTATAGGTAATATTTATAATATGCTAAATTAGATAAATAAAAAATTAATAATAAGGTACAACAAAACTGCCCTTAATTTTATGATTTTATGATTGGTTTAAGTTGCGATAATTTTATAGCTCAACATATCCTAGTATATTTTACACAACTCTAGCCAAATGTTAACATTGTATAGCATAATTATAGAATCAGATGAATTTTCAAATATAAGCAAAGAAACACCCGGTAACAAAGGGAACAAGGAAACTTAAAAGCCTCATGTCAGAGAGTTAAATAATAACCAAATGACTTTGCAATAGACTCCTCTCTCTTGCTTCTAGCATTGTCAAGGCGACCACAAGAAGCAAAGCCATGCACGAGTTCAAGACCTAAACTCCGAGTATTGAAAGTAAGTTCTACAGAAACATTCTATGCGGATGCATTAACGTAGCAAAAATGCAATATGCTAAATCTTGAATTGATCTAACACCCACAAACCTCCAAATGTTAACACAAAATGCACAAACCTCCAATGTTGATTGTCAATTTTATGTCATTTCACAAAATTCTAGATTCTGCAATAAATGAAAACACATTCAAGATCACAAATTAAAACTAAAGATCTAAAAAAACACTATCAAAACCTTCTGTGTTCCAAAAATTTCACTACAATCAATAGAAAAAAATAAGACAATGGGATGGTGCCTATACATTGAGCTTATAAATTTAATAAATTTCAGCCACGCATATCATGAAACGAACCAATACATGCAACTGCTATTCAATTTTTTGGTGGCAGATGAACAAAGATCAGAAATATGCTGAAATACAGAGGGAATAAAAAGAGGAAAATGTGAAGAAAATTGACTGTTCAAATCCAACTATTTTAGATTCGAATGTCGTGAATAGATGTTGTAATAAGTTAACCTTTAAACTCACAGCCTGGGCCAGATTTGCTGTTACAATTGCTTCTTTCATACCCAGTGAGGAATATAAGTAAATCTACTAATTTTTTTTTATAGACAATTAAGGAAAGAAACTCCCAAATAATTAATATGTCAGAGAATGTAAACTGGAAAAAAAAAAAAGAAAAAAGATGGAACTATATCACAAACCCGCACTTCATGAAAATAACTCAGAAAACAAAACTTGTTGATTGATTTTATCCCAATAAAAGAACCCACAAGATCTTATATAAATACAAAATTCCATCCCAACATACATGAAAAGCACCATAACTTTACAATATAGGAAAATTCACCACCACCCCCACCCCCACCCCCTCCAAAAAAAATAAAATTAAAATTGAAAAATATAAAGAAAAACACATAACATTAGAGGTCACCTCATTCTAAAAGTCCTTGTGTTACAATTCAGCCAAGTCTAACTTTTCTAATTTTTGAATACCCATGTCCAATCTGACATTGAATTTTAATTAGCCAACAAATATAGTTGTAACATTTTCCTAAATATACTTAATCACCTAGAAATCTCACAAATATACTAACATCAAAAGATGCTTCCACGAAGTTAAAGAACATAGTGGAGGTACATAAGACCATCACATCCTGCATCTTTGTACAATTCAAAGCAAATAAGAGTTAAAAGTAGATAAATGGGCATTAATTTCTTTAACAAGCCAGCAAGAAATCTACGTACTTGTGGGATCCTACTAAACCCATTTTAAATTTCTTTTTACTATTATAGCTGTCCCATCACCACAAGTGCACTTGTCTATAATAAGATTGTGAGAAGCAGCAAATAAAACCAAAAAGAAGAGAAGTTGAGAACAAATGAATGAACTTCTCGAGGACTATTTGATAAAAGAGATCGTCGAGTACAACAACACAAAAAAGCAGCTACGCTTAGCCAGAAATGTAGAGCATCTAGAAGTGACAAATCTAGATATTTGCTTCCAGCTTTCTCAAACTTTGACAACATAGTATTAAACAAGCGGTAAAAGAGCAATTATTATAACCAAAAAAATAAGATATTAAAGGAAAAATTAAATAAATAAAACTAAGAATAAGAACTAAATATCCATGCGAATGCATCAATTTTCATCTTCCTTAGTTTGTTCCAAAGAAATACAAATGCCAGTAGAAAGAATATACCAATGAACATGCGTTCTCATTGCACCATTGCTGCTCCTTTAGCAAGCCCAGTTATGGTTTGCTTAAGACATTTTTTCCTACAATATGCTAACCTGGGTTTCTCGATTTCTTGTTTGATGAGACATTTGTGGAAATTGTTGTAAAAATTACAGCTGATTGGCTCAAGAATTTACGAAATCAACATACCAATCGGCTAAAACAAAGACGAACCAGAAGCCAAACCTCCAAATCCGACAACAGACGTGTGCTCTTCCGATCGCCACATCAGCCAACCAAAAAGGAAATCAAAGCCAATAACAAACCTCCATCCCAATATATTACGGGGAAAAAAAAGAAATTTGAAGAAAAGAACAGAAGTTGAGTGAAATGAAAAGGACAGTATGCAGAGAAGAGAAGCTTCGAGGCTACACAAGTATGAGGAGACCGATAAATTCACAATCAATATGCATAGAGGGTAAAATAGGAATGTGTTCAAAAAAAGCGGGGATAAAACGGTAATGACACTATTCCAAAAAACAGTAATCCAAGGGCCACACTTTTACACTGCTCAAGAATTTACGAAATCGACATACCAATCGGCCAAAACAAAGACGAACCAGAAGCCAAACCTCCAAATCCGACAACAAAATAGAAAAACGCCACATCAGCCAACCAAAAAGAAAATCAAAGCCAATAACAAACCTCCATCCCAATACATTACGGGGAAAAAAAAGAAATTTGAAGAAAAGAACAGAAGTTGAGTGAAATGAAAAGGACAGTATGCAGAGAAGAGAAGCTTCGAGGCTACACAAGAATGAGGAGACCGATAAATTCACAATCAATATGCATAGAGGGTAAAATAGGAATGTGTTCAAAAAAAGCGGGGATAAAACGGTAATGACACTATTCCAAAAAACAGTAATCCAAGGGCCACACTTTTACACTGCTCAAGAATTTACGAAATCGACATACCAATCGGCCAAAACAAAGACGAACCAGAAGCCAAACCTCCAAATCCGACAACAAAATAGAAAAACGCCACATCAGCCAACCAAAAAGAAAATCAAAGCCAATAACAAACCTCCATCCCAATACATTACGGGGAAAAAAAAGAAATTTGAAGAAAAGAACAGAAGTTGAGTGAAATGAAAAGGACAGTATGCAGAGAAGAGAAGCTTCGAGGCTACACAAGAATGAGGAGACCGATAAATTCACAATCAATATGCATAGAGGGTAAAATAGGAATGTGTTCAAAAAAAGCGGGGATAAAACGGTAATGACACTATTCCAAAAAACAGTAATCCAAGGGCCACACTTTTATAGTGTAAATATATATATATATATATATATCAAAAACCCAAATTAAGCATAATGTAAAATTAAACTCCTTTTACCTTCTTGAAATCGACCCAAGGTCGAGAAATCCAAATTGATTAAGAGTTCACTTCTTCAATTCGTGGCTAGTTCCCATTCCTCTCTCTTCTTTTTTTCCCCTCATGAGTCACCTCCCGACTCTCTCTCTGTTCCTCTCGTCTCTCTCTTCTTTGTTTCTTGCTTCCTTTCTTTCTTCTTGGCTTTTGTTTTGGTTTGTTTGTTTATTATATATTTATATATTATATATGTCAAATGGCCCCCCCAAGTCACACGAGAATTCTGAAGCCGATTTGATTTTCATGCCATTTTCCATTTTTTTAAAGATACTTTAGCTCTTGTTCTCTTTAACCCTTAATTTTGTACTCATATTTAATTTGGTCCTCACGTTTTAATCTATCTCGTGGAACGGAAGCATAAGGAAAAAAATTGGGATGTCACAATCTTACCCCCCTCAAAAGAATTTTGTCCTCGAAATTCAACAATCTAATGTCTGAAAAATGAGATTACTAAGATTGCCCTTAGCCTTCACTCACCCATGTAGTTCTTTTCAAAAATGTGGTCTCCAAAAGACTTACTAGCGGAATCGTCGTTTATTCAACATTTATGTCTTACTAGACTAAGTCTTCTGCACTTCATTTTCCACATTCAAATGTGACTTGCATAATTCATTAACTTAATAACTCCACCCATATGCATTGATACTCAACTTCTTTTCATTTGTAATATTTTCACTTCACGTACTGCCCATGTTGACATTTTCCTCACAACCTCTGTAAATGTTGACTAATCTCGTAATGGATCATGATATTATGTCTCTAAAGTCTTTACGAGTCTTAACAATGAAACTTTAACCATAGTCACTTTCTTCTAGCTCACTCTTCCCTTCTAATTTCATATAATTCGCATGCTTAATTCACTTAACTCATAGATATAAGTTGTCTACTTTGTAGCCACCCTTAACATCTCTTCATCTCGTAAACTACTGTGGCATCATATTTCCAAAATATCAGTAGCAAAGGTGACTTAAAATCAGTCATCATTCGACTTTCTTAATTCATACCTACATCATTGTTTCAATTACATACAAACAATGACTTTATGTCAGCTCACTACATGCTTGTAAGTAATCTTAGTGGTAGGATTCTTGCAAGTACTCATAGTTCTAAGCTTCTCAACCCATTCATAATCAATGATAAGAATTAACAAGAATCGGGGAAGGATTGAAATAATTTGGAATACTTTAACCTTTAAATTCTTTCCAAAATTTTTGTCAAGAAGACTATAGCGAAAATCTGAACAACTGGGCAACTCAAGGAGGTTGGATAGAAGAATATCATTAGTAAACTTCTATACTCACTTGAAGGATTACGGTCACAAACAACTGAAAATAATAAATAGATAAATGTACTGAATGGTGATGCCAACTTTGGGCAGATTTAATGAGAGAAGAATTGGTATTTGGTGGAATCCGATGAAATAAACAACTCATGTAAGCAACACGTGGTGAGGAAAAAAAATTGAAGATATGATTTAATTACTCATTTTCCCCCATGTTGCAAGTTCAAGTCTAGTCTATACGATGACATGTATATAAAATTCACAATATTGTTGCAGAAGAATTCGGAAACATCAAAGTTTCGATCAGGGAATAAAAACATGCGGAAATTTAAATATATATGGCCATAAGACATGGAACTTGGGAACCTTCTCCAAGTTATATACCAAATGAAATTAGGAAAGAATAAGATCCATTTGATCATTTGGGCAGTTGCATAAAAACTTTTAACCCCCAATTCATACAAAGAATCGAGAACATTAACAATGAATTGGTAGATCAAACTACACATTTGGAGCTTATATACAAAATAATGGAAGGAACTTGTGAGGAAGAAAGTGTATCCAAGGAATTGGATAACACACAGGAAGCAGTTTAAAATAGGAGAAGAAATAGGTCATGAACATTTACCTGGCTTAATTGAAGCTCCAAGGGACATGGAGAAAATAAAATATGTCTGGCATTCTTAAGGAATTGGATCTTCAAGTCATATGGCTTAAGCAAATGAAGGATGCTTTATCTGTGATTTCTTTCCTTCAATCTTTAGGTACTTCAACTTCAATGTAGTAGATTACTTGTATTGGACTGAAAATAGAGTACCAATTTGCACAGTTTCTGAACTTGGAATCTGATTGCAACTTTTCAGAAAATAGTTCACATGAATTTAAAACTACAGCAACTGTATTACAATTTTTGAAACTTCCATAATCAATTTTGCAACTTCAGAGCTTGGAGACTGACTTACAAAGGCTTAGAAATATGGTAACTTGTAATTGTTAAATTTGGTACTAATCATGAGTATTCTGATGATAGTAAGGATGAATCTCAGCACATAACAGGAATTGGAATAACATTACATAATAGAAACTTGAACAGCAGTAACTGAACAACATTTAGTAAACATTGAGGCCGAGAAACTTGTATTTAAGGACATCTAATCCCATAAGATCAAATTTTGGTCATAGAGGGTATCAAAGACATCCTTGGTTTTCAAGAATGGCCTTGAACACAATCAATTTGAGGCTCAAAATCCATGTAAAGGTCTTTATAAGAAAAGGATAAGCTAGATAGTTAGGGAGGACATCATTCTGCAACATAGAGATAAAATAGAAACGGATTTAGTTGGACTGTTAGTGGTTGAAGGAAGCCCTTTGGATAGTATTGAAATGGAATACATTTGGGAGTCTTGAAATCGTCAAGAAAACTTGAATTGGGTTAATCTGAGACAATGAATTACACCTTTCAATATATCTTCAAAGCACTAAATGAGCATGAGCATAGACTTTACAAAGAAATTGAGAATGGGAATCCATGTTATCAGGAATGGTAAGAGCACACATCTATTGGAGTTTTTCCTTTCACCTTTCGTAGTCATCATCTACTTGTCTTGTCTTTATTCCAAGATGATATTCAGAAATTCATTCAATCTAGCATCCCTTTATACAAGAAGGAATAACATAGATCGCAGAACTTCTATAAGATGAAGTGGATTGATATATTTCATTAGTACTAATTGCCCTAATCACATACACTTTTCTAAACTTTGTTCGTCACATATACCATGGAAACTTTCATTAATTACATATAATCATAAACTAAATCAGATACTTCATCATCTTTCTTACACTTCATCATCTTCCTTATCATTACCTTTATGGGAAGCAACGGAAGTTTGGGGCAACATCTCTTGCAGCCTGCGGACCTTGCCACCACATTACATGATTGTCTAAGTCTATGCCATAAGCATGCTATTATATGCAACATAAATACCAAAACCGTGCTCTGATACCAAACTGACACGCCCCACCCATAGTACCTCTAACTTACTAGAACTGTGACGTGCTCCGACGATAAATTCCAACTAAAAGTTAGAATTTATCGTCAAAGCTCATGTACATTCTAATTTTTCTAGAAAAATTTCG